>CAWUFW010006497.1:1090000-1143457 GCA_963921515.1 Calotriton arnoldi | reverse complement strand
AGGTCAGATGATGAAATGTGCGTGTATACTGATGGGAGACTAGTAATGCCAGATAGTCTGCTCTCACAGAAGGCAAGAGTCTACCATGTGTCCAACACACATAGGTAGAGATGCAAATGTGATTAGATTGTTTCGTCAAACATGGTATAACCTCAAACTTAGGGTCATTGCAGAAAGTCTCTGTCAAAGATGTGCAATATGTCAGCAACAAAGTAGCTGGGGAGAAAAACAGTAGTCAGTATGGGCCGAATTCGAAAAGCAGCAGGTTCATTTACTCGTATGCAGATCGATTTTATCGGAATGCTCTCCTTGCCAAGGACTAAAATATGTTCTTGTGATTGTTTGTCTGTTTTCACGCTTGGGTTGAAGCATATCCGACAAGACGTAATGACAGCCTAACAGTTGCTAAATTGCTGCTAGAGAGATATTACCTAGATTCGGCTTTCCAGTCCCTTTGGAATCAGATAGGGGATCACATTTTAATAATGAAATAATTCGGGAGGATTTGTGCAGCATTACAAATTGAACAAAAACTGCACTGTGCCTATCGAACCTGAGGCTTCAGGTGTTGCTGAAACAAGTGTGCGGCACTATAAAAACGTAGATTGGCAAAGGTCTGTGCATCCACAACACTGAAATGGCCTGATGCATTGCCATTGGAAGTTAATGAGCTTGAGAAGCATCCCAGACAGAAGAACAGGACTGTCCCCCCATGAAATTGTGATGAGCAGGGCTATGAGACAGCCGACAGTTCCAGCGTTTAATCAACTGATGAATATTACTGATGGATTTGGTACTGGATTATTGCAAAGGATTGGCTAACATGGTGCGTTCTGTGTCCTCACCAGGTCAAAGAAGTTGCAACAACAACACAGCAAGAACAGGGACATGATCTGTGTCCTGGAGAGTGGAGTTCTAGTGAAAAAACATGGGAGGAAGACTCTTGTCTCAGAACCTCGTTGGCATGGTCCCTAATCAAATAATACTGGTGACAACAACAGCTGTTAAGCGTGGTGGGCTGCCAAATTGGATCCACGCAAGCCACACAAGAAGAAGAGTCCGAAGTCCGCTTGAAAGTGAAGAACTTGCTGAAGAAGAAAGACGTGGAACAAAGAAATGTTCCAGAGCGAGTTGGAAAATCAAGCAGAGTGGAGGCAGAAGTTACTGGGACTAATAGAAATAACACTGTCGATCGTCAATGCTGAGGATAGAGTAATACAAGAAAAAAAGAAAAAAGGGATTCCTCAGAACAAGGTACAACGACAAAGCGTTGAAAATGAAAATGGAAAAAAGAATAAGGACAGGAGACAAATGGCCAAAAGGGGGAGAAGAAGCTGGAAATACACTGTTAACGAGAGAATTCCAGAAGCAGTGCTTGAAGTGTCTAGTCAATCTGAACAAAGTGATCAAAGAAGAAGAAGAACATTTAGTATGAAGAACAAAGGAATAAGAACACTGAACAAGAAATATTCAGCACCAGAGTGGACATGTGTGGTTGCTGCACCAACTGTCGTTGTGTCAAATAACGAATGGGAAAAATAATTTCTAAAATTCTGTGCAAAGGGAAACGATTCATTTGAGCCACCTTAAATGGACTGCTATGTTGAAGCGCAAGCTAACAAGACAAGAAGCGCAGACCAAAGTTGAGAGATCGCAGGAGGCTGGGAAATAAATAGGTCCAACTTGAAGAGAATCAAACGCCTTGATCTATGTCGGGCTAATAGAATGGCCGCGGAAGCGGCCCAGCTCCGAGACCTCCGCTTATGGCATTGTGAACTCATCGGGCGTTGTGCACGAAGCAGCCTGGTGTGGGTGGATAAGTTCATGGATACATCGTATGGAGGCGGTCAGCAAGCACCTTGTCAAGAATTTAGGAGGGAGATGGGGCGGTAAGAAGAGGGTTCTCCTGGGGGTGGCCTGCGTTTAAGGAACTACCACTATCTCAGCATGACGCCATTCGGGAAGTAAGATGCACTACTCCAGAACCTCGTGAAGTGCATCCAACTGATGGGGGCCGGGCTGTGCCATGTGTGATCGTAGGGCGTCACTAGGGAAGCCGTAAGGGCCGGGGCATGCCGACGAGCCGGGGTGTATGCTGGATAAGGCGGCGCCAAGTTCTCTGCGGCTATAGGGGCATCTAGCTGGTCACGTATGTGGTCTGGCAGCTTTTTGGGTGGTATGTCTGTCAGAAATTCCCCTATCATCGCACTCCGATATGAATTCCTTCTGAGCATATAAGGAGGCGTAGTAGGCTGCGGCACGCTTGGGCAACTGCTTCAGGTGTTGTGCAGCAGAACTCAGTCCTTGTTTCGCAGTGCCGGCACCCCGGCCACAAGCCGTACCAAGCTTCCTAGCTCAGCAGCCTCCGCAGCCCATGGTCAGCCAGCCAAGAAGACCCCACACAGGTGATCAGACTCACCGTGACCCCCGGCCCACAGCTCTCCATGCACTGGCTCAGTCCCACAGGGGCCCCAGGCTGCTGTCCATCCAGGATGTTGCAGGACAGCACGAACTGGGCCAACAGCCTTCAAGGGTGAACGGTCCCACTCCATCCCAGTCTCCGTCGGGGAGGCTCCCAGGAGTCCCACCCCCAGGGAGGAACGCCACGTGACGCCTGGGGAGATCCTCTCAGTGTGCCTGGCACCCCGGGGGAGAGTATGTTTCCTTCCGCACCGCGGGCCTGCGCCTTGTTGTAGTCCATGCCGCCAATGGGCAGACGGGGCCCCGTCCGTCACCTCTAAGAGGATCAGTGGCTCGTCTCCGCGAGCAGGCCTATATGTATGAAGCACCTCCTTTGCTGTGCTGTCACCTGGGACCGCGACCTCCCCTAATCCGGGCCCTGGAGTCAATGTTGACCCCGGCAGCAGCGTTGTCTTCTGGGGTGAGCGCAAGCCCCAGCCCAGCTGGCCCCGGCCACGGCGCTTCCGCTCACGTGTCTAGATCCACTTGGGCCCCACGGAAGCTCCACTGTAGGGTGGCAGGCACGGCGGGCCCCAAACACTCCTGGATGGGTGCAGCCCCGGCCATTAGCAGGTCCTCTCCCCCCGGCCCCTGGGCCCGGCCAGGCAATGAAGGCAGGCCAGCAGGGTCGGGCCCGAGCGCAGCCAGGCGCAGCCTGACTACTCTGGCGCCCCTGGGCTCGGTCGGGAACACCCTGGAGCAGCACCCTGGCCTCGGCGGGCACACCCGCAGCACCAGGCACTCCGCAGCCTCGGGGCTCCGGCCAACCCGCACAAGCACGGGCCTCAAGTCCACTGTGTTCCCTTCCCCCGCTCCGAGGCCCTCCGATGTGGGTAATTCTTCTGCATGGGGGCCAAGAGCCAAGCACCAGCTGCCTGGAGTGGCTGCTGCGCAGCTACTCAGGAACCTCCAGAGGCCCTGCCGGGCCCTTAGGATCGCCCGGTCACTTGCAACCAAGCTCTAGACCCGGCCCCGGCCTGGGCCGGCCCCCACACTCAGAAGCTCTGGCACCTCAACCTGGGGGTGGCTTGCAGGGCCTGTGCTCGGGCTTCCTCTTAAGCCACACTCCCGTGCTGGCGTGATCCCGCTTCTCCGGCACCGGCACCGCACGAGCACCAGGCCGCCCACTCCTCCGTTGCCCGTTGTGCCCTCCTCGCGCGTCAAATCAGCCGCCGGGCCGAGGTAGTCGAGGGCAGCCTCTGGGCTCTCAGCAGCGGGAGCAGTGGAGTTTGGCTCACTTGGGGAGAGGGATATCGGCAGATCAGTGCCGGATTTTCGGCTTGGGCGTTCGTAGCTTCACTAGGGCTGCTTCCGCCATGATGGCTGTCCAAGCCACACCCCCTATCACTAGCATTTTAATGTTTTATTTATATTTAATAGAAGTAAGAACAAGTTATATTTTTCTATTTTATTTGAAATAATTTTCAATGTTTTTTTAGAAATTGAAATGTTTTAATTTGTTAAAAAAAATTATATTATTCTTGTAAAACTAGTACAATAAATACACATTTTGAATTCAATTTAAATGTAATATAGCTTGTTACTACTAAAACATGTGTGTATTTGTATGTTTTGGCCTGAGTGCTTGCATGTAATCCAGATATGGGTCTTCTGCTGTCTGAGATATGGGCAACTTCTGTTCCATGCAAGCCACAATGCCAGCACCTCATTATATGGTGTAGACAAGTGCCCATGAGAACTCTGCCATCTCCTGAGGAAGAAAAAGTCAAAGGCCCAATAAAATGTCCTTTGCTGATAAAATCTTTAGAGGGCAGGAGAAGCCAGGAGTCATGAATCCAGATGAAGAAGTCCCAAGTGAAAAGAGTCAGGATCAGTAAGTGGAGCTAGTGAGGAAATGAAAATGTAAACCTGAATTGGACTACCTGTGAAATTGCCTTAAAAGGCAGCCTGCAAACCCTCAGGCAGGTGATTGCAGATTTGGAGTCAGTAGAGAAAGAGCAGCAGACAGGACCCTAGAAGCATGAGAGCAAAAAGGAGTCTCCCAGTCTGCAGCTTTGGGCTTTGTAGAAGTGTCTTCTGAGCCTGGGAACCATGAAACCCCTCAAACCACCGCCTACTCCCGGGTGCCCAGGCAGCTGACAAGCAGCTGATGCAGTAAGTATACCCCCTCTCTGAGGCCCCAAGTCTGTTGGGAAAGGCCAAGAAGAATCTCGGGGCATGGTCTGAAGAGGCAGGAAAAAGAATGCTCAGTAGCTTGAGGAAAGACACTTCCCAGTGAACCAAGAACTGCAACTAACATCTGAAAATCCTGGGAGGAATAGATCTTGCTGACCTCCTATATGGTTCCCCATCTACTATGGCAGGAGGGAGGAGAGACCTGGAAGAGAAGTATCAATTACAAATGGCTTGGTATTGGGAAACATGAAAGGTAGAGTGGATCTTCCAAGAGTTAAGAAGACGGAGCTTAAAAGGCAGACTGAATTGATTTTGTTTGGTTGCAAAGAAAGGCCCAAAGAAACAAGAATAAAACCGGATTGGCAACTTTTGAGTAGGCAAGAACCGGGAAGACAACTAAACCTTTCTATTCCACTCCCAAGGTTTGGAGCTGTTTTTTTTTAAGTTGTTAGTCCCTAATCTTCCTTAGCTGCCTTAGTAATCCTGAAGATTCCAAGCAATTACTCTTCTTTCAGGGTTAAGTTTCTCTAGAAAATCAGTGGCAGCAGGTACAAGAGTATTAGACAGCAGAAAAGAAAGGAAAGGGAATGGGAGGATGGAAGCTCCTTGAGTCGCAATAGAACATGGAGACTTTACTAGCAGAGTGCCACAGATATACAGAGAAGAGGTATTCTGCTCAGTTGTTTTATTGAGTGACATAACAGAAACTACTCAGATATTGCTCTCTAATCTCTGATTGACTCCTTACATCTGACTGTTTTGACTTTGGATAGTAACCGGAGTACAGACTTAATGGATACTCAGGGGTAGAATAGATTGAGCACTCAAAACCTAGAAATGTATTGAGAGCTCCGCCATAAACCATGGTGCCAAGGGGAGCCCAGGCATAACTGTGATGATAGACTAAAAACAACTCTGGTCTCCCAATTGACATAGGGATTGTGCTCGCCCCAGCCAGGATATCCAAAGCACTATGGCACATCGTACTTTGTAGATGTGATTAGATCCAAAAACAACAATCTCCTTATGGTTGCCTAAAAGTACTAATAGTGGAACCATAATGGAGGTCACTGAGACCTAAAAAGTCAAAGGGGATCTGTCAATTGTTTGTATGCAATCCACAGATAATATCTTTCTGATTGGAATTTAGAGCCACTGGTCACAACTCAAAGTCCATATACAAGCAAGAGGTGTCAGAATTTAACAGGGAAGGATGCGTGACCACCTGGCCAGGATGGCTCAAAAGATCAACTCTAACACGAACAAGCATGATTTGGATCCACTGGAGGAACTAAAAACTTTAGGGAGGGTGGAATCTCCCATCCCTTTCTTCCTTACAAAGGATTGTGCCTGGTATTTCTCCTCTCACATGGAATGTCAAATAGTACAATTCTACACAGATGGTTAGGGGTCTCGCACACCAGAAACACAAACCTCCCTTACATCTTCTTTCCCTTTGAGTTTTGGACAAGGGACCTCTAGCAGATCTGAGCTGTATTGGCTCCTCATGCACCTCAGAAGAAGGAACAACTGACTCAGTAAATGGGTCAGTCCACCCAAAAACTTGGGTAAAAAGAGAAGAAGTGAACCTCTAGCTTTTCTGTTTTTCCATTTCCTTTCCTTAAGCTGGTGTTCAATCAGGAGAACCTGGTCCTGAAGTTCAGAAAAGGAATTAGCTCAGGGAACTCTTGCCAGCTCATCCTCTAACTCCTGCTTTAACCCTCTCTGGAAAAATCCAAATATACATATATAGTTCCTACTGGCGGTCACCAGTAGGTAGTTATAGTTAAAACCATGTTTCCATAGGAAAAGTGTTTTTATTTTGCCAATAACTTTGGCTCAGCTTGACAAATATTCATAAAATTTTCAAAACTTTTGCTACAATTGGTTCAGATGCTGTGTTGAAAGTTTCGGGGTGATTCGTCAAGCAGGGACTGAGAGGAAAGGGGATTCCCAAAATGCGTTTTGCCCATGCATTTTTTAAAAGAGATATTGAACACCACTACAGTCTGAACCGCTGAACGGAATTACACCAAATTTGGCAGAAAGCAAGATATTGGTCCAGTAAACATACTTTTTTAATTTGGTATAAACCGCTCAATTGTTTTAGAGATATTTAAGTTTAAAAATATAGATGTCCTGATACGCAGATTCTTGCACTGAACTCGCCCGATCCTACTGAAATGTGATTGGCTGCCAACACTTCAACTAGGAAGTGTTGGCAGCTATCTTGGGACTTGGCTTGAAGCCGAGTCACAAAAAGAATTTAAAAAATAAAGAAAAGGGGTCAATTGACTTATAGAAATGCGGGTTGCCCATGTGGCCCCATCTCAGCCCCGGGGTCCACCACCTCCCCAGGGCCCAAATAATATAATGTAGGGGGTTTGTTGCAGACTCTCTGGCCCCAGGAACCACCATCTCCCTGGGTCTAAAGTAAAGATTGGAGGGGGGCCATGCAGCCCCTCTCCTGGATCCATACATGGCCCTGGGGACCACCACCCCCAGGGCTGGTTCCCTAATATGTCCCGGGGTGACAACTCCCGGGACATAGTTGTTTGCTATGGCTTGGCTGGAGCTTACTGCCCTGCCAAGCCATAGCAAACTGTGCTCCACTTTGAGCAAGCGATAGCATTGTGCTCTTGTTTTCACAAAGCAGAGCACACATTGCTTTGACAGAGAGGAACTGCACATTCAGCAGCTCCTCTCTGGCAAAGCAAATGCTGGCTCCCGCAGGAGGTGGGGAGCTGGCAGGGACCGCGGGGGACTTGAGGCTCCCCTCTGTGGTTCCCAACAGAGTGGGTGGCCTGGGTGGGACCAGGGCACCCACAAGTTTGGCTGGGGAGATGGGGTCCCCAGGGCCAAAATCGGCCCAGGAGGGGAGGCGCTTTAAAATGTATGATTTAATTTTTAGAAAGCACAGGCCCCGGGGAGGGGGATACACAGCCCCACTCCTAAAGCATTCCAGCTCCGGGACCAGCCATAGACTCAGCCAGTATAAGTCCTAAAGCATTCCAGCTCCGGGACCAGCCATAGACTCAGCCAGTATAAGATTGGGTTTAATCTCGCTATGGCATCAATTGGGCGAACATTTAAGTCCACTCTGAAAAAGCCCAGGGCATACCTTGGGGAAGTCTAAACGCTGTCCTCAGAAACGTATTTTCAGCAATCCCCAGTGATTTGACATTGCTATGGCCCCATAGTTCAGAGCCGTAGGTAGCCACAGCCATGGCTTGGTCTCTATAGGTTTCCAGTAATGAGGACATTGGGTGAAAGGATGTATTTTTAGCAAAGTTCTACGTGGTGGCAGCCCTATGGTTAAGAAGTAACCCACTCTTGACAACCTGGCTATTCCATGAACTAGTACTAGACAGACGTATACCCAAAAAATCAAAGTCTGAGACTCTCTCCAGATTAACTCCCCTAAACTAACTAATCCTAGGAAATGTTTGTGGGGTTGAACAGCCCAAAAAATTTGTTTTATCAGCATTTATGGCTAGCCCATTAGTGGTACAAAACAGATTAAATCTTTCTAATAGTAGTTCCAAGCCTTTAGAGTTTTTGACACCAGGAGGGTATCATTGGCAAATGACAATGCTGGAATCTTAACACCACCTAGAACCGGGGAGTCATTTGCATATCTCATTAGGAATTCAACACACCGGTTGATATAAGTAGAACAAGCATTGGCATAGCCAATAGGTCTCGCCTTTGGGACCTTATAAGTGTTTAGTTATCCAGCACAATATCCTTTGTGCAACAACATCAAGTGTTGCATGGCTAAACACTCTATGAGGTCCCAAAGGCGAGACCTATTGGCTATGCCAATGCTTGCTGTGTTTGAAGTATATTATGGTTTTAAAATCACCTGCTGCTGCGTCCCTGACCTCCAGCGATTTTCAGACAACAATAACTGATGATAAACTAAACTCTGGTGATTACTGTTCTTCATAGAGAGAGAAAGGAAGTTTATCTAGTGTCAGTTTTGACTCATGGGAAGGTAGCACAGAGGGTTAATATGCAGGCTGCAAATAACTTGTACCATTCAGATCACAAAGTGTATATAATGTAACTAGGTCAGTGAGTTGCTGCTTATGTCTGAAAGATCCTTTGTTACTTGCAGTTTATAAGTTATAATCTTAATATAGCACAGTGAGCGATTAAATGTAATCAAATAGCTGCATGCAAACTGCAAGGTATAGATTAGAGCGCTAAGTGATTTTTTCCCGTCTTTTTTTTATCCTAACGTTGGAAATAGGGTTCATTTGGATACAAATCAATTCTGATTATTACAGAAAAATTATTAAAAGAGAACCCCCAACCATGGTAAGTTACGTTTTAAAGTCTTACTTTGTGCTTTTCCAGAATAAGCACTCAAACTATCCTGCCTACCAGTATGGATGACATGTGACTCCTTCACCTTGTAGTCCTCTGTCTTCTGTAACATTTCCTATACACTGATTTGCACACCCATGATTGATTGTCTCTGTGTAGTGTGTGAGATGTAAAATACTCTGACACCCTACACTGGTATGAGTGCGGCGGCGCTATAAAACTATTTAAATGCATCTGAGAGAGAGCAGTTATGAAGACTTGAGGGACACTGTTAAAAGGTGGTAGTGGTCATTGGGGGCTCCAACACAGCAGGGTAGCTGGAGAAACGCATTGGAGGGTGCCAACTCGCACTGGGCACCACCAGCACTAAAGCCAACCCTGGTACTGATTGTAACCACCTAAAAAAAAAGGCTAGAAAGAGTGTCCTCACCTCTATTCGGAGAAGCTGTGACCATAAGGTCAAACACACATTCCTGAACATTGTGCAGTTACCAAATAATATATATATATATATATATATATATACATATATATATATATATATATATATATATATATTATCTACTGGCGGTCGCCAGTAGATAGTTATAGTTAGGACCTATTTTCCATAGGAAATCCGCGACATTCTATTTGAAATAACTCTTGCGTCGGTTGACGAATCTTCGCGAAATTTTCAAACTTTATGGCCCGCTCCGGTCCGCTCCTACCCTGAAAGTCTCAGGGTGATTCGTCAAGCGGGGGCCGAGAAAAAGGGGGGTCCCAAAACGTGTTTTCCCCATTTATTTTCCCATAGGAAACTTTAGACACGGCTACAGCCTCGAACTGCTGAACGGAATTACACCAAATTTGGCAAAGAGGTAGTTCTTGGTTCAGAAAGAACCCTTTTGTTAAATGTGTAAATCTGCTCAGTAGTTGCGGAGAAATTAAAAAATAAGAGTCAAAAAATCAATTTCCCATAGGAAACTTTAGACACGGCTACAGCCCGAACTGCTGAACGGAATTACACCAAATTTGGCAAAGAGGTAGTTCTTGGTTCAGAAAGAACCCTTTTGTTAAATGGTGTAAATCCGTTCAGTAGTTGCTGAGAAAATCAAAAGTAAAAGTACATATATATCTATGGCAGCGTCGGATTCGTGCACCCTCCCGATCACGAGCTGTCTGCTAGATTGGCTGTCAACACTCCAAACCAGGAAGTGTTGGCAGCCATCTTGTTCCTCGGTAGAACCGAGGAACAAGAAAGCAGTAAAAAGTGCACAAAACGCACAAAGGGGGCAGGAGTAGAAACGCGCCGATAGTTAATTTGCCCCCGGGTGGGCCAAGTCCCGGGGGCATGCTGGGGGTGTTTATTTTATGTATGGGGGCCTCTATAGGGCCCCCTAAGCCCCCGGGACCACCACCTCCCGGGCTTTCTTTGTAAATGATGCGGGAGGGCTCTGAGCCCTCCCGCAGCCCCGGGGACCACCACCTCCCCGGGGCTTCTTTTTTTTTTTCCTGTGTGGGGGGCCTCGAGCCCCCCACACACCCCGGGGACCGCCACCTCCCTGGGGCACTAACAAATTAAAATGGGGGTCCGTTTTGGAGCCCCGGGACCACCACCTCCCCGGGGCTTTGCTGATGTGGGGAGGGGGGCCGCGCGCCCCCTCCTGGAGCCCTGTGGTGGCCCTGGGTACCGCCACTCCCCAGGGCCGGCTCCTGCAGTGTCCCAGGGTGCCTTTGAGATGTCATCAGTGATGTCATCAGTGATGTCACTGACCATGTCATGAGTGATGTAATATGTGACGTCATCAGCAGTGCATTGCGGGGCGCGAGTTATAGTTACCTGAACTAACTATAACGGGGGAATTTCACGGGTTTTGTACGAGTGCAATGTCCAACCAACTATAACTGTCCCTAAAACCTTATGGTTTTTTCAGTGATTTTTTAAGGTTTTTTAAATGCAAATTTCTAACTATAACGTGCCTGAAACCTATGGTTTTTTCAGTGAATATATATATATATATATATATACACATACATACACATATACATACACACACACTATTGTGTGTGAGTAACACACCGTTTTGATACGAACGTTTGTAACAGTTATGTGCATTACTTGTGTGCCATGTCAGGGAAGAGATCAAAGATCTAAAACAACTGGAGAAGGGGCTGATAGGCAGAGTAGTCTGGGGGGCTTTTGGTGACTTTATGGTTTGAAGCGGGGGTTGGTCGTTGACTTGTGGGAGTTCAACATAGGGGGTTGTTCGACATCAAGGCAGTTGAATGTGGCGAGCTGGACATGGCCGGGGGCGGGTGGGAGGGGCGGTTCAGTAAAACGAGTATGGAGCAGTTAGATATAAAGCCGATTGCTTACACACAGCGGGGGAGCTGGATAAATACCGGAGAAGACTAGCCAGATAAACTGAAAGTGGTGCTGGACAGAAGCAGCGGTTGCCAAATAAACTTAAAAGGGTGTTTGACAGATGCAGGAGGATGATCTGTTATATGCTGCAGATTAATGCTAAGGTTTGTTAGTTATATATTGGTGGGAGTGGTTTGGTTTCGGGCAGTTGATGAAAGTGTAGTGGTCAGACTTCTAAGGCTGGTCTTGGTGAGACTTATAGGTTGGTCCTGTTCAGATGTAGTAAGCGGCTGTTTAGAAGAGATTCGTGGTGGAGTGGTCAGTCGGATTAGGGGGTGGTGAGTCATATGTTGCAGTTTAATATAGATGTGGGATAGTTACATTTTTGGGTGGGGGTTGACTGTTGAGAGTTGGTTTAATTCTGGGTGGCATGAAGGCTGAACGTTTAGAGGCGATTTAATGTGGAGTAGAATGTTGGGTTATAGGAGGGCTGTCATTGTACTTGGGGGGCGGGTGTGGCTGTCAGCTTGGAGAGTTGGCGTTCCGGGTCTGCTCTGGTAGGTGGAACAGGGCTGTGCTCGCATCTATCACTCACCCAGGTCAGCAGACTTTCGCACAGCTCCACCCGATCCACAGTCTCTGTGTGAAGCATGCTGTGCTCTGTTCGGAAGTTACTAGGGGTTCTAAGGGTGCGGGGCTTCCTGAGTTACTGGTATCGGCTCTCGGGTACGGTGTTCTCTGGCTGCGGCTCGCGTTGTCTTTCGGCCCCACCAGCTGCCACCCCGCACGCACTGCGCAGAATCACATTCCAGCGTTCCCGATACTACCTGCGCGTCCTTGATCACGGCCAGCTCAGCCCCAAACATGCGTGCGCGCTCCCAAGAGCTTCTCAGAGCCAAGAAACAGCAGTATGCTCGTTCGCTCAAAGTACTGGAGTCACGCTCAGACATTACAATGTTTTTCAGAGACAAACGAGCTAGCTCTACGCATGCGTGAAATGGATCGGGTCCTGGTTACTTAAGAGTTCTGGCCGGAGCCTAGACAAGAGCTTTTTAAGAAAAGGGTCAAACTGAACTCCTGTGATCGCTCGTTGTTCTTCATCCAAAACAGACGCATTTGTTTCGCACCAACATTAAAATTAAGCATGGGGAATATTGCTGTTTTAATGGAGCGGGGACGAGAGGAGCGGGGGCGAGGGCGGCGAGCGCGGCAGCCTGCTCAGCTGACCAGACGCTCGTGCGTCATGGCCTTTTGCCGGCATGTTTTTCCAATTATCGCGCACGCGTCTGGGCACGATAATTGGAAACACATGTCTTCCGCGCGTAACCATCCGAAAAAGGCCAGCCACGACGCACGAGCGTTTGGACTGCTTCTGAAACCCCCTTACTTAAAGTCTTCGCCTAGCAGCGCTTGCGCGCTACTCGAGGCTCGACCTAAAAAGGGTTGGGGCAAGGACACATCCCTTCCCTACTCCCTTATCTACTGGGATGTGGTCTGTTAATTCGCCCTTGGGGCCCCATCTTACTTGGGCATAGTTTCCAGTGTGGAGTCGGACAATAATTCTCAGGAAGCACAAGAGGGATACCCATGTCCCTCAAGGCTGCCCAGATTTTATCTCTGGGAACCATGTCGAAGGCAGCCTTGAGGTCCATGAATGCTACATAATGGCTCCTCCATTAAGATCTACAGTTTTCCACCTCAGCATCAAGAACCTAAAATCTTGGTCTATGGTACTCTTTTCCTGCCTGGAAAAGGGTTAAAATGTTGTTATTTTCCAAACAAGTGTTTAAGTGACCAGAACTTGTTTGCAGAAGTTCTTCTGGGCTATATCTATAAGGCTTATTGGCCGATAGTTTGCTGGAACTGATCTCACGCCTTTCTTGTCGATAGGGATGACTTCTGCTCCCTTCCTGGAATCTGAGATAGGTGCGTCTGCTACAATGGCATTACAGATACAATTTAAATATGGTATCCAAATTTCTGGTGCAAATTTAAACAGATCACTGGGGATCTTGTCTGGCCCGAGGGGCCTTTCCAGCTTTCTAATTCAAAGATAGCCAGCTGTGTCTCCACCAGGGTAAATGCCAATTTATCATTTGGGAACTCTTGGCGGGGCCTGGGAGAATCTCAACCCATGCTAGATTGGTCCTTGGGTGGCAGCTCTTGGCGAGCAAATCCTGCTCAATATTGGTTAGATTGCCCTTACAATAAAGCTTTTGAAACCATGCTTATCAGAAGCTGTTAAGTCCCATGTCTCTTCAAACATGATAATATCAGCCTTGTCAATAAAACCCCCCAATCCGTTTGCGACAGTTTGCCTTTCAAGCCAAGAATGTTCCAAGATATTATCATCAAATTATGGACCCCCTGCAAATTGGGTGATTGAGCCCCACACTGGATTAAGTCAGTGTTGGCAGGAGCTCAACCTGGAGAGCAACTGAGGGTGCCTCACAATTATCTAAAACAAGGGGAGAAAAGGTGACAAGCAAGGTTAGTTTGTTTGGTGGTTCAAGTAAAGGGGATTGCCTTCGGCCCCAGTCAATCCAACCCATCAAGATTGCTTAAAGCAGAGAACCTGTTACTTTGTACAAACTGTGACGAGGAATTACATTGGTTGTAAGAACACAGTTGGATATCTAGTGCGTTGGGTTTGTAAAAGTACCCTAATGAGAGCGAGCATATGTTAGTGTTAATTTGGCCAAAGATCTCCTGTGGTCTCAACAAATTTTGTACAGATTAGGGCCTGCAAAAATTCAACCCAATACAGTCCCCCACACAAATCTCCACCACCCCGCGATCCCCAAAGTCTAACGAGAAAAATGGTACCTCACTTGTGTGGGTCGGCCTAGTGCCTGCGACAGGAAACGGCGCAAAGCGCAACGTGGTCACACCTCAATTTCGCAGTGAAAAATGACCCTTTTTGGCAAAGTGCCTAGCTGTAGTTTTTGAACCCTAGCTCTGCCGGCACCTAGGGAAACCTAGCAAACCTATACATTTTTGAAAACTAGACACCCAGGGGAATCCAGGATGGGGTGACTTGACTGCCTCCCACCAGGTTCTGTTACCCAGAATCCCTTGCAAACATAAAAAATTGTCAAAAAAAACACATTTTCCCCACATTTCTTTGGTGGAAAGTTCTGGAATCTGCGTGGATCCACAAATTTCCACCCACCCCGCGTTCCCCAAAGTCTTACGAGAAAAATGGTACCTCACTTGTGTGGGTCGGCCTAGTGCCTGCGACAGGAAACGGCGCAAACGCAACGCGGTCCCACCTCAATTTCGCAGTGAAAAATGACCCTTTTTTGGCAAAGTGCCTAGCTGTAGTTTTTGAACCCTACCTCTGCCGGCACCTAGGGAAACCTAGCAAACCTATACATTTTTGAAAACTAGACACCCAGGGGAATCCAGGATGGGGTGACTTGACTGCCTCCCACCAGGTTCTGTTACCCAGAATCCCTTGCAAACATAAAAAATTGTCAAAAAAAACACATTTTCCCCACATTTCTGTGGTGGAAAGTTCTGGAATCTGCGTGGATCCACAAATTTCCACCCACCCCGCGTTCCCCAAAGTCTTACGAGAAAAATGGTACCTCACTTGTGTGGGTCGGCCTAGTGCCTGCGACAGGAAACGGCGCAAAACGCAACGCGGTCACACCTCAATTTCGCAGTGAAAAATGACCCTTTTTTGGCAAAGTGCCTAGCTGTAGTTTTTGAACCCTACCTCTGCCGGCACCTAGGGAAACCTAGCAAACCTATACATTTTTGAAAACTAGACACCCAGGGGAATCCAGGATGGGGTGACTTGACTGCCTCCCACCAGGTTCTGTTACCCAGAATCCCTTGCAAACATAAAAAATTGTCAAAAAAAACACATTTTCCCCACATTTCTGTGGTGGAAAGTTCTGGAATCTGCGTGGATCCACAAATTTCCACCCACCCCGCGTTCCCCAAAGTCTTACGAGAAAAATGGTACCTCACTTGTGTGGGTCGGCCTAGTGCCTGCGACAGGAAACGGCGCAAAACGCAACGCGGTCCCACCTCAATTTCGCAGTGAAAAATGACCCTTTTTTGGCAACGTGCCTAGCTGTAGTTTTTGAACCCTACCTCTGCCGGCACCTAGGGAAACCTAGCAAACCTATACATTTTTGAAAACTAGACACCCAGGGGAATCCAGGATGGGGTGACTTGACTGCCTCCCACCAGGTTCTGTTACCCAGAATCCCTTGCAAACATAAAAAATTGTCCAAAAAACACATTTTCCCCACATTTCTGTGGTGGAAAGTTCTGAAATCTGCGTGGATCCACAAATTTCCACCCACCCCGCGTCCCCCAAAGTCTTACGAGAAAAATGGTACCTCACTTGTGTGGGTCGGCATAGTGCCTGCGACAGGAAACTGCGCAAAACTCAACGTGGTCACACCTCAATTTCGCAGTGAAAAATGACCCTTTTTGGCAAAGTGCCTAGCTGTAGTTTTTGAACCCTACCTCTGCCGGCACCTAGGGAAACCTAGCAAACCTATACATTTTTGAAAACTAGACACCCAGGGGAATCCAGGATGGGGTGACTTGACTGCCTCCCACCAGGTTCTGTTACCCAGAATCCCTTGCAAACATAAAAAATTGTCAAAAAAACACATTTTCCCCACATTTCTGTGGTGGAAAGTTCTGGAATCTGCGTGGAGCCACAAATTTCCACCCACCCCGCGTCCCCCAAAGTCTTACGAGAAAAATGGTACCTCACTTGTGTGGGTCGGCCTAGTGCCTGCGACAGGAAACGGCGCAAAACTCAACGTGGTCACACCTCAATTTCGCAGTGAAAAATGACCCTTTTTTGGCAAAGTGCCTAGCTGTAGTTTTTGAACCCTACCTCTGCCGGCACCTAGGGAAACCTAGCAAACCTATACATTTTTGAAAACTAGACACCCAGGGGAATCCAGGATGGGGTGACTTGACTGCCTCCCACCAGGTTCTGTTACCCAGAATCCCTTGCAAACATAACAAATTGTCAAAAAAACACATTTTCCCCACATTTCTGTGGTGGAAAGTTCTGGAATCTGCGTGGATCCACAAATTTCCACCCACCCGCGTCCCCCAAAGTCTTACGAGAAAAATGGTACCTCACTTGTGTGGGTCGGCCTAGTGCCTGCGACAGGAAACGGCGCAAACGCATACGCGGTCACACCTCAATTTCGCAGTGAAAAATGACCCTTTTTGGCAAAGTGCCTAGCTGTAGTTTTTGAACCCTACCTCTGCCGGCACCTAGGGAAACCTAGCAAACCTATACATTTTTGAAAACTAGACACCCAGGGGAATCCAGGATGGGGTGACTTGACTGCCTCCCACCAGGTTCTGTTACCCAGAATCCCTTGCAAACATAAAAAATTGTCAAAAAAACCACATTTTCCCCACATTTCTGTGGTGGAAAGTTCTGGAATCTGCGTGGATCCACAAATTTCCACCCACCCCGCGTCCCCCAAAGTCTTACGAGAAAAATGGTACCTCACTTGTGTGGGTCGGCCTAGTGCCTGCGACAGGAAACGGCGCAAAACGCAACGCGGTCACACCTCAATTTCGCAGTGAAAAATGACCCTTTTTTGGCAAAGTGCCTAGCTGTAGTTTTTGAACCCTACCTCTGCCGGCACCTAGGGAAACCTAGCAAACCTATACATTTTTTAAAACTAGACACCCAGGGGAATCCAGGATGGGGTGACTTGACTGCCTCCCACCAGGTTCTGTTACCCAGAATCCCTTGCAAACATAAAAAATTGTCCAAAAAACACATTTTCCCCACATTTCTGTGGTGGAAAGTTCTGGAATCTGCGTGGATCCACAAATTTCCACCCACCCCGTGTCCCCCAAAGTCTTACGAGAAAAATGGTACCTCACTTGTGTGGGTCGGCCTAGTGCCTGCGACAGGAAACGGCGCAAAACGCAACGTGGTCACACCTCAATTTCGCAGTGAAAAATGACCCTTTTTTGGCAAAGTGCCTAGCTGTAGTTTTTGAACCCTACCTCTGCCGGCACCTAGGGAAACCTAGCAAACCTATACATTTTTGAAAACTAGACACCCAGGGGAATCCAGGATGGGGTGACTTGACTGCCTCCCACCAGGTTCTGTTACCCAGAATCCCTTGCAAACATAAAAAATTGTCAAAAAAACACATTTTCCCCACATTTCTGTGGTGGAAAGTTCTGGAATCTGCGTGGATCCACAAATTTCCACCCACCCCGCGTTCCCCAAAGTCTAACGAGAAAAATGGTACCTCACTTGTGTGGGTCGGCCTAGTGCCTGCGACAGGAAACGGCGCAAAACGCAACGTGGTCACACCTCAATTTCGCAGTGAAAAATGACCCTTTTTGGCAAAATGCCTAGCTGTAGTTTGTGAACCCTAGCTCTGCCGGCACCTAGGGAAACCTACCAAACACACACATTTCTGAAAAGTAGACACCCGGGGGCTTCCAGGGAGGTATGGCTTGCGTGGATCCCCCAACGTTTCCTTACCCAGAATCCCCTGCAAACCTCACTTTTAGCTGGAAAAAATCACTTTTTTCACACATTTGTGTGTGGGAAAGTGTGGCATCACTGGCCTCACACAAATTTCCTACCACCCAGCGTTCCCCCAGGTCTCCCGATAAAAATGGTGCCTCACTTGTGTGGGAGGCCCAAGTACCCACGACAGGCAAGGGCCCACAACGTATTGAGGCGACCTCAAAATGGCCTTTCACAAAACCACCTGGTTTTGCAAGGGGGGTCACCTGGGTTTTTGGCCCCGTGCACGGCGGCCATCTAGGGAAACCTACCAAACCCACACATTTCTGAAAAGTAGACACCCGGGGGCTTCCAGGGAGGTATGGCTTGCGTGGATCCCCCAACGTTTCCTTACCCAGAATCCCCTGCAAACCTCACTTTAAGCTGAAAAAATCACTTTTTCACACATTTTTGTGTGGAAAGTGTGGCATCACTGGCCTCACACAAATTTCCTACCACCCAGCATTCCCCCAGGTCTCCCGATAAAAATGGTGCCTCACTTGTGTGGGAGGCCCAAGTACCCGCGACAGGCAAGGGCCCACAACGTAGTGAGGCGACCTCAAAATTGCCTATGTCAAAACCACCTGGTTTTGCAAGTGGGGTCACCTGGGTTTTGGCCCCGTGCTCGGCGGCCATCTAGGGAAACCTACCAAACCCACACATTTCTGAAAAGTAGACACCCGGGGGCTTCCAGGGAGGTATGGCTTGCGTGGATCCCCAACGTTTCCTTACCCAGAATCCCTTGCAAACCTCAATTTTAGCTGAAAAAATCACTTTTTCACACATTTGTGTGTGGGAAAGTGTGGCATCGCTGGCCTCACACAAATTTCCTACCACCCAGCGTTCCCCCAGGTCTCCCGATAAAATAGTGCCTCACTTGTGTGGGAGGCCCAAGTACCCGCGACAGGCAAGGGCCCACAACGTAGTGAGGCGACCTCAAAGTTGCCTATCTCAAAACCACCTGGTTTTGCAAGGGAGTCACCTGGGTTTTTGGCCCCGTGCTCGGCGGCCATCTAGGAAACCTACCAAACCCACACATTTCTGAAAAGTAGACACCCGGGGCTTCCAGGGAGGTATGGCTTGCGTGGATCCCCCAACGTTTCCTTACCCAGAATCCCCTGCAAACCTCACTTTTAGCTGAAAAAATCACTTTTTCACACATTTTTGTGTGGGAAAGTGTGGCATCACTGGCCTCACACAAATTTCCTACCACCCAGCGTTCTCCCAGGTCTCCCGATAAAAATGGTGCCTCACTTGTGTGGGAGGCCCAAGTACCCGCGACAGGCAAGGGCCCACAACGTAGTGAGGCGACCTCAAAATTGCCTATCTCAAAACCACCTGGTTTTGCAAGGGGTCACCTGGGTTTTGGCCCGTGCTCGGCGGCCATCTAGGAAACCTACCAAACCCACACATTTCTGAAAAGTAGACACCCGGGGCTTCCAGGGAGGTATGGCTTGCGTGGATCCCCCAACGTTTCCTACCCAGAATCCCTGCAAACCTCACTTTTAGCTGAAAAAATCACTTTTTCACACATTTTGTGTGGGAAAGTGTGGCATCACTGGCCTCACACAAATTTCCTACCACCCAGCGTTCCCCAGGTCTCCCGATAAAAATGGTGCCTCACTTGTGTGGGAGGCCCAAGTACCCGCGACAGGCAAGGGCCCAAAAATCGTTTGATAGGCAATGTTGATGTTGCCTCAAAACGTTTGTGTCCTTGCCTGTCGCGAGTTCTGGGCCTCCCACACAAGTGAGGCACCATTTCTATCGGGAGACCTGGGGAACGCTGGGTGGTAGGAAATTGTGTGAGGCCAGTGATGCCACACTTTCCACACAAAAATGTGTGAAAAGTGATTTTTCAGCTAAAAGTGAGGTTTGCAGGGATTCTGAGTAAGGCGTTGGGGATCCACGCAAGCCATACCTCCCTGGAAGCCCCGGTGTCTACTTTTCAGAAATGTGTGGGTTTGGTAGGTTTCCTAGATGGCCGCCGAGCACGGGCCAAAACCCAGGTGACTCCCTTGCAAAACCAGGTGGTTTTGAGATAGGCAATTTTGAGGTCGCCTCACTACGTTGTGGGCCCTGCCTGTCGCGAGTACTTGGGCCTCCCACACAAGTAAGGCACCATTTTTATCGGGAGACCTGAGGGAACGCTGGGTGGTAGGAAATTTGTGTGAGGCCAGTGATGCCACACTTTCCCACACAAAATGTGTGAAAAAAGTGATTTTTTCAGCTAAAAGTGAGGTTTGCAGGGATTCTGGGTAAGGAAGCGTTGGGGATCCACGCAAGCCATACCTCCCTGGAAGCCCCGAGTGTCTACTTTTCAGAAATGTGTGGTTTGGTAGGTTTCCCTAGATGGCCGCCGAGCACGGGGCCAAAACCCAGGTGACCCCCCAAACCAGGTGGTTTTGAGATAGGCAATTTTGAGGTCGCCTCACTACGTTGTGGGCCCTTGCCTGTCGCGGTACTTGGGCCTCCCACACAAGTGAGGCACCATTTTTATCGGGAGACCTGGGGAACGCTGGGTGGTAGGAAATTTGTGTGAGGCCAGTGATGCCACACTTTCCCACACAAAAATGTGTGAAAAAGTGATTTTTCAGCTAAAAGTGAGGTTTGCAGGGGAATCTGGGTAAGGAAACGTTTGGGGATCCACGCAAGCCATACCTCCCTGGAAGCCCCCGGGTGTCTACTTTTCAGAAATGTGTGGGTTTGGTAGGTTTACCTATGTGGCCGCCGAGCCCCGGGCCAAAAACCCAGGTGACTCCCCTTGCAAAACCAGGTCATAATGAGATAATGTGTTGTTTATTTCTGCAGCGTGAAAATGTTGGCACAATATTGCAAGGAAAATGTGACAGACATTTTGAGGTTTGCAGGACATTGTGGGTACCATAACTTGTTGGGATCCACAAGAGAGATATCACCATGTACTCCCATGGGTGTTTCGTTTACGACAATATCTACAGTTGGTAGGTTATTCTTAGACGGAATGTACACCTTGGCAGACAGACTAAAAAGACAAAGATTACTGCACAGCCATCTATTCCTCCAGCACACACACATACTGGTTGGATTTGGCACGAGGGTGAGTGATGGTTCAGTATATACAATTGTATTAACAAGTGATTTCACAAAAATGAAATGCACTGTTAATAATTGAAAGGACGAGAAACTGACCCATTGACTCACAGCTCGTGAGCTGTAAAGCCACGACAAGGCACCAACCTCTTTACAGGCCATTCATACACCTTTCATACGTGTGACAAATACAAAACCATTCACACCACCAGCCGCGGGCCCATCACATTACAACACTCACACCAGCAGACAGCGCCATTCAAGGGCCCATCACTTTCACACGCCCACATTCCTAACACAGCAACCACACAACCTGATGGATTGCGTGGAGTGTCGCTCGGCTAGCAGTGTGTGTAGTGACCAGCAGCAAGTCACTACTCGCACACTGCCAGCCGAGCGCCACTCCACGCACACCGCCAACCAAGCACCAGCCTACACACACCACCATCACATTTAGGATTTTTTTATACAAAAAAGAAAACACAAACAAATTGCAAATAGATACAAATCTACTAACACAAAATCAGAAACATTGCACTAATGCCAACCTTGAAACAGAACAACAATTCTTAAACATTACAGACCAGGCAGTTCACTTTACCACTCATGGTTGCTCCCAATAATTCTTTTGCTTGTGGTACGCTCTATAACAAGCAGGCACACACAGCCCAGGGTTAGAAGGACACTCAGGGCAGTACATAAGAGTCTCCTTCCACGTACCTCTTCGCCAACAGACTCTACATCTCCTAGTGGGAAAGTCTTTTGAGGATGTAGGAGGAATGTGATCAGGAAAGTGGCGATCTTTCAATCGAGCCACATCCTCCACCACTCCAACTCTAGGAACACTTGCCTGTTCCACAACAACAAGGCTGCCTATGACAGACTCCTGAAACTGAACAAAAGTCAACTTTGACGCAGGAGAACACTCCTTGAACACAACAAAAGCATTGAAAGTTGCTAAATTGAAGAGATGGATGGCCAACTTCTTATACCAAATGTAAGCCTTACGAATAGCAGTGTAAGGTTCCAACCTCTGATCTACTCTATCAACACCACCCATGTGCTTATTGTAGTCTAAAATGCACACAGGTTTGCGCACTTCAGCAATCTGACCCCAAACAGCCACAGGTGAAGTACTCTCATCATGGATGGTAGTCAGCATGTACACATCCCTCCTGTCCACAAATTTCACAGCTAGCAGTTCCTCACTACGTAAGGCACTGCACTGTCCCCTCTGAAGTTTTTTGCAAACAAGCTCTTTTGGATAACCTTTACGGTTAGAGCGGATTGTGCCACAAGCAAAAGTGTCCACTTTGAACAATTCCTTAAACAATTGCACAGCAGTGTAGAAGTTATCAAGGTACAAATGGTGGCCTCTGTTAAACAGTCCTCTAGCAAGTTCCCACACAATTTTCTCTGAAACTCCTACTAAAGTGGACGGACAACCAGGGGGTCAATAGTGGAATCCCTACCAGTGTACACACGCAAATTAAAAACATATCCTGTCCTACTCTCAGACAACATATACAGCTTAATTCCATAGCGTGCCCTCTTGCTAGGAATGTACTGCCTAAAAACCAAACGGCCCTTGAACAGCACCAAAGACTCATCAATAGATATTTCTTTCCCTGGAGTATAGATCTCTGAAAATCGATCTACAAAGTGATCAAGAACAGGCCGAATCTTAAAAGACGGTCACATTCAGGGTGATCTCGTGGCAACGCCAAACCATTATCAACAAAATGCAGCATCCGAAGCAAAAGTAAATACCGATCACGAGTCATAACTGCAGGAAATACGGCCGTTGCCATCAAGGGACTGGTAGACCAATATGAACTCATGGACGGCTTCCTTATCAAACCCATCAAAAAAGTCAAACCCAAAAACTTCTTCATCTCTTCCAGATTTGTGGGACTCCACCGGGTAGCTCTAGAATGGGGCCTAAGTCTGGCACTGTTGTCCCTCAAAAACTGTTCAGCATACAAATAAGTCTGCTCAACAATCTCACCCAAAAATACATCATCCATAAACAACTGAAAATACTGTATAGGCAAATAATGTTCACAATCCACTCTACACCCTGCATAACCACTAAAGGCAGGCAACACCGGCTGCACCATGTTTGGATCAACCCAGAGTCCAGCACTTCCAGTAGGAAGCCTAGCAGCCCCAGGCTGCAATCCAGATGCCTCTTGCACCATCGGCACAGTAGTATCCTCCTCTAAATCAGGCACTTCATCTGCACTGAGAGTACCTTCATCATCCGATGATTCCATGTGGAGAGAAAACTCACTGCCTGAATCTTCCCCTCCCTCCTCTCCCTCAGACGCACTGTCAGTCTCATAATCCTGCTCAGAGGAAGATTCAAGAAGCAAACCAACCACCTGCTGAGCAGTAATTCTACGGCTAGCCATAATGCTTACTAATAAAGGTTACTTGTCAAACAAGTCAACAACAACAAACCCTTTGTAAAAAAAAAGAAATAAACAAAATGTAGCTTTATCACAAAGACCTATATACTCCAACACTATACCACTCACGTGACAGAAGCAGCTAGACTCACCACCACCTACTCTGCACAGACACAGTAAGGATCAACAATATCCCACTAAAAAAGAAGAAGAAAAAAATTACACATAAGACAATGCAAAACATCGCAAAGAATTTCATGCTCTGAACACTAACAAATATGCTGCCATTATGGCACCACTTACAAAAAATTCATTCATGCATGACAATAATACTCATTTGGAGTACACACAACAAAAATATTTTTCTTACCAAATAAATACAATTACGCAAAACTGCAGAACCACAACTGCCGAAACCGCAAACAGGAATCAAAAGCTTTACACTAGAATAAAAAGGAGGAAAAAAAACATTACAATCACATATGCAAATAATGCACCAGTCCACACACAATCCACCAGCCAAGCTAAGGGGTAGGTGGGCCTAACAGTATAAATAAAATATTCACACCCGTAAAAGGGGAGCAACCCTTGCCCTTTTGGCCACTCCCCAACACAAAAATTAAAAAAAAACCCTGGTGCCTAGTGGGCATTCCTGCTGCACGATCACATGATCGTGCAGCAGGAATGCACAAAAGAGGCATCGGGGAAAGGAAAACCCTTTCCTTTCCCTCGATGCCTCTTTTGATACAAACCCCCCTCCCCGAGCCAAACCTCACCTGATTTCCCCGACGCGCTGGAAGCAAATGGCTTCCAGCGCGTCGGGAAGAAAGGGAAACCCTCAATGATGTCAGCGCGCTGACGTCATTGATGGGGCGGGGGAGGCAGGGAAGCCCTTCCCCTGCCTCCCCAAAAAAAAACCTAACGATCAGATTCTCACGGGGGAGCGCCAGCGCTTCCCCGTGGGTGGTCTTATGACGAGCTGGACTCGTCACGAGCACTGTGTGCCATGACGAGTCCAGCTCGTCATAAGCACTGAAGGGGATAAAGGGTCAGAGCAGGATCTCAGCGGCAGACGAGGAGAAGGAACCTCCTGGTCACAGGAACTACACGAGCATTGCGCTCGAGAAATTCAAGGATGCAAAGACCTCCATCAAGGATTACAGCTAACTTTTCAGGGTGTAAATGGAGAGAAGGCACATCTGCCCTGCATATTTATCCACGAAGATGCCACCGTTTTGTGCAATACCTCTACTCAACTGGAGTACTTTCTACTGGCTAATCAGTAAGTGCTACCTCGTTGGGTAAATGTATAGTGCCTTTCCTACACTACAGCTGCGTAAAAGACCAGAAGAATTGTCTCCAGTGACCTGTGTGTCTGTAACTTTGCCACCGCGCCGAAAGCGCCGGGGTCCTTTGAGTAAGCTGTCCATCATAGTGGGGAAAGGGCGGGCATACGTTGCATACCGCTAGTGTATGTGTGGCAGGGCCAAACGAGCGGGGCTTCTAGGCCCGTTCACATGCCTCTTGTTTATAAAGGGTCAGAGCAGGATCTCAGCGGCAGACGAGGAGAAGGAACCTCCTGGTCACAGGAACTACACGAGCATTGCGCTCGAGAAATTCAAGGATGCAAAGACCTCCATCAAGGATTACAGCTAACTTTTCAGGGTGTAAATGGAGAGAAGGCACATCTCCACGCTCACGAATTCTACACGAGAATTGCGCTCGAGAAAATGAAGGATGCAAAGACCTCCATCAAGGATTACAGCTAACTTGTCAGGGTGTAAATGGAGAGAAGGTACATCTGCCCTGCATATTTATCCACGAAGATGCCACCGTTTTGTGCAATACCTCTACTCAACTGGAGTGCTTTCTACTGGCTAATCAGTAAGTGCTACCTCGTTGGGTAAATGTATAGTGCCTTTCCTACACTACAGCTGCGTAAAGGACCAGAAGAATTGTCTCCAGTGACCTGTGTGTCTGTAACTTTGCCACCGCGCCGAAAGCGCCGGGGTCCTTTGAGTAAGCTGTCCATCATAGTGGGGAAAGGGCGGGCATACGTTGCATACCGCTAGTGTATGTGTGGCGGGGCTTCTAGGCCCGTTCACATGCCTCTTGTTTATAAAGGGTCAGAGCAGGATCTCAGCGGCAGACGAGGAGAAGGAACCTCATGGTCACAGGAACTACACGAGCATTGCGCTCGACAAATTCAAGGATGCAAGGACCTCCATCAAGGATTACAGCTAACTTTTCAGGGTGTAAATGGAGAGAAGGCACATCTCCACGCTCACGAATTCTACACGAGAATTGCGCTCGAGAAAATGAAGGATGCAAAGACCTCCATCAAGGATTACAGCTAACTTGTCAGGGTGTAAATGGAGAGAAGGCACATCTGCCCTGCATATTTATCCACGAAGATGCCACCGTTTTGTGCAATACCTCTACTCAACTGGAGTACTTTCTACTGGCTAATCAGTAAGTGCTACCTCGTTGGGTAAATGTATAATGCCTTTCCTACACTACAGCTGCATAAAGGACCAGAAGAATTGTCTCCAGTGACCTGTGTGTCTGTAACTTTGCCACCGCGCCGAAAGCGCCGGGGTCCTTTGAGTAAGCTGTCCATCATAGTAGGGAAAGGGCGGGCATACGTTGCATACCGCTAGTGTATGTGTGGCGGGGCCAAACGAGCGGGGCTTCTAGGCCCGTTCACATGCCTCTTGTTTATAAAGGGTCAGAGCAGGATCGCAGCGGCAGACGAGGAGAAGGAACCTCCTGGTCACAGGAACTACACGAGCATTGCGCTCGAGAAATTCAAGGATGCAAAGACCTCCATCAAGTATTACAGCTAACTTTTCAGGGTGTAAATGGAGAGAAGGCACATCTCCACGCTCACAATGGCGCCCTCGTAGGCATTCCTGCTGCACGATCACATGATCGTGCAGCAGGAATGCACAAAAGAGGCATCGGGGAAAGGAAAACCCTTTCCTTTCCCTCGATGTCTCTTTAGAATCAAACCCCCCTCCCCGAGCCAAAACTCACCTTATTTCCCCGACGCGCTGGAAGCAAATGGCTTCCAGCGCGTCGGGAAGAAAGGGAAACCCTCAATGATGTCAGCGCGCCTCGCGCGCTGACGTCATTGATGGGGGCGGGGGGCGGGGGGAGGCAGGGAAGGACTTCCCCTGCCTTCCCCAAAAAACCCGACGATCGGATTCCCACGGGGGAGCGCCAGCGCTTCCCCGTGGGTGGTCTATGACGAGCTGGACTCGTCATGAGCACACGAGCACTGTGTGCCATGACGAGTCCAGCTCGTCATAAGCATGGAAGGGGTTAAAGTCTTCGCCTAGCAGCGCTTGCGCGCTACTCGAGGCTCGACCTAAAAAGGGAGTGCGCATGACTGCTTTGGTCGGTCCTAGAGGGCCGACCAAACAGTCAGGGCCCACAACAGTGGGCAAGCCACTCCCCCCCCTGCCCTCGAGCAGGACCGCCCACCCTCCCGCCCACAACCAGGCACTTCTGCTTTATCGCAGTGCGAGAAGCAGAAACCTAAAATGGTAGTTTTACCATTTTATGTTTCTGCTTCTCGCACTGCGAGAAAGCAGTGGGGGGACGCCCCCACGCCCCAATGGAGGAGCCGCCACTGGCACAAAGGCACTTTTTTTTTTTTTTTTTTTAAGGCAGAGGGGCTGGCAGTAATTTGCTACCTGGTCCTCCCACCTGCCCCAAAAAATAATTTAGAAAAACTATGGGCATGGGGGCAATGGAGGAGCAAATCGGGATGAATCAGCACATGTTGGAGAGCAACACGATATTGGTGGAGAAGCACATGAGTGAGATAGCAGCACTGTGTGGGGTAGAAAGGGAGTTTGACGGAGAGAAGCACAAGAGAGTGGAAGCTGGTAATACGACGGAGATTGCAACACGGAGAGTGGGGGCCGGTATTTGACATGGGAAGAATCACATGAGGGACTTAGCTGGGAAACACACGCACTCTCAAGGAGTGGTTAATCACAAAGAAAAAAGTAGTTCCCTATAAGTGAGCAATGGAAGATTAGAAGCCCGCCAGTCATAGAGAATGTAAAGGGGCAATGCTCCAATTGAGGGACAAACACAAAATGGACAAGCTGAGACAAGGGAAGCCACTGGATAAGAAGCAAGTAAATGAGGGGGACAATAAAACCCACCAATGGTAGGTAAGGTGGTGAGGTGGCTATACGCCCCTGTACTTTCTTGGTAAGCCCACAATAGCTTTTGTTTTCCAACCCGACAGCTTACACTGTCTGGTAGGCTTGACCTAATAAATAGTTCACTGAACGTGAGCAGTAGATGGATACAAGTCCGCCAGTCAAAAGGATGGTAAAGAACCAGTGCTTTAAAGAAAGGAAAAGAAAACTGAATAATAAGTAAGTAAAGAGTGACAAGTAAGCCAAGCAATAGTAAGCCATGTACTTGCCCAAAGTTCACTAAAACTGTTAGTAATTTACACAATAAATTTTTGTCAACACAATAATCACTGATGTACATTTTTTCTCACATTGAATTTTAAAAGTGTTTTCTCCCAGCTCCTTGCATTAATTTTGTCTCTAGAATTATAATGCTCGCATCAAGCCAGTTAAACACACAGACTTCCACTTTTCAAAGTTAGCTTATCTTTTCATTTATACACATCTCCCCAGCCCAGTGCACAGAGATGCCGATCGTACCCCCATCGGCTAAGAGCTGAAGCAACTTCACAAAACCTGACTTATAAACCAAAGATGGGTTTTTTAAAACAATCCTCTTGTTTGAAAAACAGATGGGGGTGCAAGGTGAAATGAACAGTGTGTCTGATGGAAAAGGGCGGCGCCTCTCTGAGATCTACACTGTCCTTTAAACTGTTTGCATATGAAGAAACCGCCGGGATTATAAAAGTACTTCAGATACACTGTAGATTTTATTATGTGAAGTTATGATGCAAGACAATCTATTTTTCAAGTTGTGCATAAAAAGGCCACCCTGGTAAACACAATCCTGGCCCAGTACGTGAATTATTGCAGAAATGCACCTGGTCAGGAACTTGATGACAAGCTTTCTGTTCCCTTGATCAATATTGACTAACTCTCCTCGCATTGGGGTGGGTTGATTGTGCATGGATACAACAACTCGGATAGCAATACCATGTCAAGAAAAAACACGTGTTGGCAAAGCCAATAAATCTCGCCTATGTCTTAAAAAACATAGACAAAGCCAAACAGTGGAGCTATTTGGCTTTGTCAATGTTTTTTTTCATCTGGTTGAAGGTTAAAAAAAAAAAAAAGCTCTATGATGCAGCCAGCGTTGACTGCATCTTAGAGATTTCATTTTTACTTTTAGCCATGCGTAGCAGCCACGCTAATGTACAGCATGGCTAAAAAACATTAACAAAGCCAATGGATTTCAAATAGGCATGACCTATTGACTTTGCCAATGCTTGTTAGAAAGAGCTGGTATTGCACACATGGGGACATTGGTGTTATCACAGTTTTGAATCATCAGCTTTGGTGAAACATTTAATCTATTTGAGTTCCGCTGACTAAATTCACACTGGCTTCAAAAGGAGTGTGTACAGTTGCACACCATTTCCTGAAAGCATGTAATTAAATTAAGTTCTAGATGCTTTCATAGTTAAAGATGTCAGCGGAAGTGGCCGATCATTTGCTTATATTTACTGGTCCCCACTTCCCTGTATTCACATCTTGCATAAAGTACATTTTCCAAACTGTCACAGACCTACTGCTGTTGCTGGGAGGCCTATTCGTTACCTCAGTCAAACACAGACCTTTCGCGTATGCGGTTCTCTAAGGCCTCCGATTCATAATTTAATCTTTGTGCTCAGGGCACCTTTTGCATCATGTAACAGCAGCAAAAAATATGTTGCCCAAGATCATACCAAGTTTGCCACAGATCATACAGTGTCCGCGAGAAGCTGGTGGATGGTAGAGTTTTCCCTGCCTAAGCTTTAGAGATAATCTCCCCAAGCTCGTATCGGCTCCAGGTCATCGGTGGGACAATGAGGGACTGTAGTACAATATTGCCCTGCCTGCAAGAGAGGCGCTTGGACTCTCCCAGGGAGATGGGGGTGATGGGCTTTGCCTTAGATGGCTCGGTGTGCCACAGAGGCAGTGGGACTCCAGCAAAGAGCTGAGCCAAGGACCACTGCCTTATATTACATCATCTACCAATGAGGTGCCAGGTTTCAGTCTAGTTGTTGTCCTGGAGTCTGTGATAGAGGAAAGGTGCAAGGGGATGGGGGAAGCAACGATAGGGGGAGGAATGGTGGGGGGGGGACGGCCTGAAGCAACAACACGGGAGGGGGAGAGAGACAGGGCATCAAACGACAATAGGGTAACAACGTGGGTGGGGGAAAGAGTGGAGGGGGGTAGACCAGTCAAACAACAAAGCGGGAGGGGCAGTGCAAGCTGCGACACACTATGACGAGTAGCTACAAAGATATTTAATTTGTGCAGGAACCGTAAATCGTAAGAAAGAAAGGAGGACCTGCAAATGAAACATGAGCAAAGAAAAAAAACAATCCTGGAGTGCTGTGGGGATAAGGGAGCGCGGTAGCAGCTGGATGCTGAACTTGCGTTCCATTTTGACAGGAGCATCTGAGTCGCCATTCTGAAGCTGAAAACGAGCTAGACCGGAAAAAAATAGTACGCTGACATACACATACATTAAGAATAGAGTAAGCTTGCATGTAACAGGGGCAGTCTGCATGGGAGGAAACCAAGCAACGAAAGGAGGGACAAATACAACTAAGTGACCAGTAAAAAACACGCATTTACGAGAGGCACTACAAACAGCCAATGGCAGCAATGGGCATTCACCTGGGTGTGCACTTACCCCACAGAGTAGATACAGCAGTCTCAAAGAGACCGCATATGCGCTGCCTAGGCGAGACCTAATTACCAGCTCTTTATTAATCCCTCAGAATAAGACCGGAATGTCTGTTTTCACCTATGTTGTCTGCTCTGGCAATGAAACCCTTTGCTAGCATCGCTTGAGAGGAAGGGACTAGGAGAGGGATACAGTTGGCTGGTGGAACGTATACTATCCCCCAGTACTCAGATGATTTGCTGCTGTTCATGAGAGAGTGAAACTAAGGACTGCCTTAAGCAATAGATAGCCTTTAAGTCTTAGGCTTAAGGGAAGCTGGAATACAACATGTGCCTTCCCACAAGCACCAATGATGGACGACACCCCACCTGAAATAGTAGACATGAGTGTTACCTGGGAAATTGACACGTTTAAACACCTGGGGTTCCAGATTTAACACTCTGATACTGATTTACTAGTTTGGGACCAGGGTAGATTGTTACATTCTCACAAGGGCTGTGTGGAATTCTGAAACACCCTACCAATATTTGCAATGGCCAAAATTGCCCTTGTCATTCTGGTTATGTTGCCCTCCAAGAAATGGCTCGGGCAAGTGTTAATTGTATGGGAGTTAGACTCTCTCACCTTCAAATCAAGGACACATTCCAATGGGAACCGGAACAAGGCTACATCGGACAGCATTGAAATGTTGGAAGAGAAGTAAGATACTGACCAAACCTATACCATTATACACACCTTCACTCCTATTTGATAAGCTTACCTGTTTCCCAAGGACACTTTCCAGCCAAACAACTGGAGACGTGGATTAGAGCTGGGGTTGAAGAAGTGGGTGGTTATGTTGCAGGAGTATTAAAAACAATGGATGGAACAGCTGACAGAAGGCGACAGAATAACAGCAGGCCAATTCCTAACATGTAGGCCTGTGTCCAAAGCAATAAAGATGCAGTGGAATATGGATGAGTCAGAACCCCAAAAACATTAACTATTACCTACATTACTCGCCCTTGGGGAAAGTGGACATCTAATTCCATGGTTAGGCCATACAATCTATGACTAAAACAAACATTGAATGTGTGATACTTAAGTGGGAGGTAGACTTGGGAAAGGCACTGACCGATAAGGAATAAACATTAGAATATACCCAAAAAGCATCTAAAAGCCCCATATTCAAATGTATTCAATAAAAGTACACAACTAGAAGTTTTCTAACCCCCAAGAGACTAAACAAAATACATGCATAAACACATTTGTCATATCCTAGTGGTGCACTCCAGGATGCCGACTTTTTTCGTATGATATGGAACTGTCCCATTATTAATGAATATTGGAAAGGGGTTACCGAAGTCTGTGAAGAAACACTAGAGTGCACAAGTCTGCACTCGCCTATACATTGTTTACTGGGCTTATTTACATGTTCCACACCAAGGAAAGCTGGTAATAGAACCTGGACTTACATCTATTACTAATGAAAGGAGAACAATGGCCTGGCGACCAGTGGCTATTTTATTTATTTATATAATTTGTAGAGCGCAACTGTCACTAAACCGGCAACCTGGTGCTAAGCAATGTAAGTAGGTACTACTGCCTGAAAAAAACCAAACAGGGAGAAAGAAACAAGACTGCATTACTTTGGGAATAGCCATGTTTTCAGTGCTTTCCTTAAGTGCAACTGATCTTTTTGGCTCATAGAAATGGTGGCAACTTATTCCAGAGCTGGGCCGCCTTGACTGAGCAAGCCCTTCCCCCTTGTCTGGTCTTCCGAAACTCATTAAAACAAGCTAACTTTGCTGTAGTAGAGCGGAGGGGGTCGCCCTGGGGGGTATATCCCCCAGGACTACCCCTGCCTAAAGGAAGGTAAAAACTGGGCCACGTGCATAAGCAATGCACTACACGGTGGAAAAAAAGGGCTTTAGGAATAAATAACAAATCACTGGAATTAAATCTTAGTCACATTTGAAAGGACACCACTATAAAAAGACACCCACGAATACTCAGTTAGCCCACTACCAGCGCAGGGACCAAACGGATCAAATCGTAAAGAATCGAACAAAAGAAATATCGAACACAACCACATGCATAGAACACAGTGTCCGACTGGCCTTACACCAATCAGGCAGTGCCCGATGGGCTGGTTTCTCAGGTCTGTGTGAGGGCCGTTTTTTTGGTCTGGTGGGCCGGTTTTTACTGTTGGTTTTCCTGATATTAAAACAAATGTTGCCTGCAGCAAGCTCAAATCGATGTAGTCTTTCATAACTTGCAAAACAGCGAGCCTGTACAAGTTCAAAATTGCAAACAAATTTCCAAACACGGGCCACTTTTTCAGCTTTCTAGTTCACTAATGGGGGCCACTTTTATTTTGGTGCCCGGGCTTATTTTCAGTCCCTGTACGACCATGCTAGAACAAACACTGTACATATACTCCTGACTAATCAGAACGTATTTAAGAGCGGAATTCAGCCCTTATGAAGTAACACCCTGCATTAACACATGAGAAATCCCTGACCACGACAATGCTTACATGCACACAATCATGTATTATAGATAGCCTAAGTTTCCAGATCTCCCCTCGTACATGTTCTGTTGTTAAGCCATTAGTTTTCTCTGTATATGCCATTCTGTCTTCAATACAATATATTACATTGGTGTTAAATAAAAGGAAATATTAATATACTGGAATTGATGGCTTGTCTTTGGACATTCTCTTGATAAACATTTAAATGTCTATACAGATAATGATGTATGAAGAACGAAAGAAATGTAATGAATAAAAAACAATCAAAATTGGTTGAAAAAAACTATGCAATGGATAAATGCAAGTTATCAAACGTAACACTGTGACAGAAATACTCCTGGGAAGGAAAAACGCAATAGAGAGGTAAGCAATCAAATCAAAATCAGTCATGAGCAGTGGACTGATTCAAATCCCATTCTAAGTACATGTTAAGTATTGGAAACAATACATCTGCCTACATGCCCTGGTTACCTAAAAATGCTGATGAAAGGTGGGCAGCTGCGTTAGGGAGGGTTCATCTTGTGGTGCGGACAGCACTGCTGTTGAATTTTGTCCACATACAGTTACAGAAGGTGCTTCTAGACTTTCTGCATATAGTCTTTTGTAAGGCATACATTTTAGTAATGTGAAGTGTTATTTAACCTGAGGCTGCTTTGAGGAATTTAATACTCCTGAGCAACAGGATTAAAATAGAGTGGCAGATGCGTTTGGAAGTCATACCCGAACTACCGAAATGCGCGTTGATATCAGACTGCTACAGATTATGGAGTACACTAGTGGGAATTAAGATAACATGTTGAATATATATATATATATATTCACAGATTCGTAAAGCGCAGAAACCGCACACAATGTCCTCAGTTGAGAAATGTATTTTTGGCAACGCGTTTCAACCTGAAGAGGTCTTTGTCAAAGCCACTTTGGCTTCAGGTTGAAACGTGATGCCAAAAATAAATTTCTCAACTGAGGACATTGTGTGCGGTTTCTGCGCTTTACGAATCTGTGAGGCGTGATTTGTTTCAAATTTACACAGGGCCCGCACCCGTGACACTGCAACCAGCCCTGACTGGTGGATGTGATCGGTTTGCTGCGGGGAAGTTGCTATATATATATATATATATCTCCAACCCTCTCTGCAACAGTATATATATATGTATATGTATGTATATATATGTATATATATGTGTGTGTATACTTTCGAGGCATATATATATATACATGTGTATATATATCCACAACACAGTTGCCTGGAATGAGGAAGCCCAACACAGGTGAGTGAAAGATAACCACTATTTTAATGGAAAAACGGCATGGGAAAACAGCAGAAGTGCCTCGCAAAAAGTAAGTCCTGTGATCTTTTCCGACGCATTTCATGCTATTGAAGCATTTCCTCAGGGGCTCGCAGGTAAACACGAGTCTTTGGTCAAAGCAATTTAAATAGGCACCATATCGTAACTTAGTCCCCGCCTTGATAGGCGTGGCCACAGCTGTGGCCTGCTGGATCCTGTAGTGCCAAATGTTATTACTCAAGTGAGCCGCTTTGCACCAGGCTCAAAGTAACGTCATTATTGATCCCCAAGTGGGTGGCGATGACTGCCTTGTGCCGCTTCTCATGCTCGATCTGTTAATCCATTGGGGCACACCTGCCCTCAAGTTGCAGCGCCGGTTGACGTCGCAACAGGACTGTGGAACACAGCGGGGCTTCCTCGCGGCTCAGGCTACGCCGCAACATATCCACAACACAGTTGCCTGGAATGAGGAAGCCCAACACAGGTGACCAAAGACTCGTGTTTACCTGCGAGCCCCTGAGGAAATGCTTCAATAGCATGAAACACGTCGGACAAGATCACAGGACTTACTTTTTGCGAGGCACTTCTGCTGTTTTCCCATGCCGTTTTTCCATTAAAATAGTGGTTATCTTTCACTCACCTGTGTTGGGCTTCCTCATTCCAGGCAACTGTGTTGTGGATATGTTGCGGCGCAGCCTGAGCCGCGAGGAAGCCCCGCTGTGTTCCACAGTCCTGTTGCGACGTCAACCGGCGCTGCAACTTGAGGGCAGGTGTGCCCCAATGGATTAACACTTCGAGCATGAGAAGCGGCACAAGGCAGTCATCGCCACCCACTTGGGGATCAATAATGACGTTACTTTGAGCCTGGTGCAAAGCGGCTCACTTGAGTAATAACATTTGGCACTACAGGATCCAGCAGGCCACAGCTGTGGCCACGCCTATCAAGGCGGGGACTAAGTTACGATATGGTGCCTATTTAAATTGCTTTGACCAAAGACTCGTGTTTACCTGCGAGCCCCTGAGGAAATGCTTCAATAGCATGAAACGCGTCGGACAAGATCACAGGACTTACTTTTTGCGAGGCACTTCTGCTGTTTTCCCATGCCGTTTTTCCATTAAAATAGTGGTGATCTTTCACTCGCCTGTGTTGGGCTTCCTCATTCCAGGCAACTGTGTTGTGGATGTGTATATATATATATATATATATGTGTGTGTGTGTATATATATATATGCATGTGTGTGTGTGTGTGTGTATATATATATATATATATATATGTATATATGTGTGTGTGTATATATGTGTGTGTGTGTATATATATATATATATGTGTGTGTGTATATATGTGTGTGTATATATGTGTGTGTGTGTGTGTGTGTATATATATATATGTGTGTGTGTGTGTGTGTGTGTGTGTGTGTGTGTGTGTGTGTGTGTGTGTGTGTGTGTATGTATATTTGTGTATATATATGGCGCCGGATGACGAATCTTCGCGAAATTTTCAAACCTTATGGCCCGCTCCGGTCAGCTCCTATCCTGAAGGTTTCGGGGTGATTCGCCAAGCGGGGGCCAAGAAAAAAGGGGGGTCCCAAAACGTGTTTTCTCCATGTTAATTTCCATAGGAAACTTTTGACACGACTACAGCCCGAACTGCTGAACGGAATTACACCAAATTTGGCAAAAAGGTAGCCCTTGGTTCAGAAAGAGACCTTTTTGTTAAATGGTGTAAATCCATTCAGTAGTTCCTGAGATATTCAAAAAATAAAAAGTTTCGATATCTGGGCGGAGCCTAACCCTCCGAGCACGAGCTTGGCTCTAATTGGCTGCCAACACTTCAAACCAGGAAGTGTTGGCAGCCATCTTGTGCCTCGCATCAAGTAAAAATCAATGTGCCGGTTTGTGAAGTTAGAGGTAGCCTGGCAAGGACTTTCGTTGTGGCGCTCTGCCGTTTTTGCAGACTTGGTGTGCGCTAAGGTAAAAATCAATGTGCTTATAAATGTAAAGCACAGACTTTCGTTGCGGCGCTCTGCTGTCGTTTTTGCCGACTTGGTGTGGAGACTTGGGTCCGGGAGAATAGCTGATCAACAGGATGAAAATGCACCGCCTTTTAGAAAAACAATACCCGGATCGTTTCTTTTCTTCTGGGTGTTTTACCCAGGGTCCGTTCACCACTTTGAATCTTTGTCAGATGTTTCCGCCCCCTGGCAGGGGTCTTTGATCATGTGGTGACCATTAAATTAGACCTGTTTCGCTGCGAATGCACAGGGATGGGGCCAGCCTTGCCACGGAAGTAGGGGCGAGGGGGATTATGGTCTTCGGTCGCACTGTGTACATTTTGCCATGTTTGGCGGGGATTCACGCCCCTATGTGGCCCGCTTGTGTAAGAGGACAGTCGGGGCTGTGCTGTTTCTCTTTCACAGGATATTGTCATCTGGCATGGAGGCAGAGTGGTAGCGACCTTCGTGAGCCCCGCTGCCCGCCACCGATTTAGCACAGCAAGGTGCTGCCCTTGGATCACCTAACATTAACAAAGAACCTCCGGTGCGCTGGGCTGCTGCCAGAGCACCTGGTGGTCGAGTTTCCTAGCTGCGAGCGGAGGCACGGAGGAATCCTGGACACCATTAGGCGGCTGCAGTGCAAAATGGTGCCGGTCGGCGTCTCCCGAGGGTCGGCGGCCTAAGGCGGCCGAGAGGGCTCGGCGGCGCCCCGCAGCAAGAGGAGAGGAGGGCGGAGGTTGTGGGCTAGAGGGAGATAGGCAAGTGCACTCCCCCCGCAGATTGGCGGTGAGGAGCAGTAAGGCTTGACTGAATCCCTCGTGCGGATCCTGCTGGCAGGTCTCCCATTTCCCGGCGGGAGGCCAGCTGAAACATCGACCAGTGACTCCTCAGCATGGCCGGCGGCGCGCAGATTCATGAGAGGCTGAGGCATCGTCCTTGTCATGTCCTGGACCTCACCTGCTGCCCAGCAGCCTGGGCCGTGCAGGGGGAGTGAGTCATCGCGGCGGACTGCAGCTGGTATCGTGAAAAGTAACAGGTGAGCCCCCAGGGTGCAACTAGCCTTCACTTGGGCATGCTGGCAGAAAACCATGGCATGCTGTTGAAGAGGACTGATCACTGCAAGCTTAGCTTGCTAAGTCTGAGGACGGCGGCCCGGCCGTAACGCAGCCCGGGCACACAGAGCAGTGTGGGTTAAAAAAATATCAGCCTATCTCAGGTAGGATCTCTGTGGGGTGAGGTGGGGGAGGGGGTAATAGGGTCCTCCTCTTCATTCACATCACCCTTTGCAGCATTGCCCTGCTGGGGCCTGTGATCTTGTGCCATTTTATATCACCTCGACAGTTTGCTTAATGTGCATTTTTTTCTAGGGCAGTGTCTGTGGGTCTTCTGTTTCTCATCTGGGATGTATTGTTTCTGAGGTAAGATGTAACTCAAACATGCTCTTCTGGGGTCTTTCAGCCCTGCAGAAGGACCATGTGTCCCTTTCTTCCATAGTTTCTTTTATTGTCTGATGCAAAATTCGTTGTGTTTGTGGTTCCTGGCCCGATGCCACTCAGTGTGAAACTCACTCGGTACCTTTGTCTGCAGTTGTAGTCTTGTATAGTGCCAACAACAAGTTTTCCTGCCTCTAAGCACTCTCTTCTGCACCACATCAAAGAGTTTGTTCCTTGAATCTCTCTGTGCCCTCGAATCGCCCTCTGCCCCCCGGGTGGTTCTCTAGATCGCACTGATGAAGGCAGGGATGAAGGGATAAAGGCACCGTTTGACTTCAATATTCCGCCTTTCTTTGCTTCCATAAAACTTTTTTTAAACTGAGAGAAGCGGTTTCCAGGCAACACGCATTGAAGGGGGAAGTTAACCATGCTGGCCCGCTGCGCCCTCATCTCACATTTTAGAAACTACAATTAAAGGAGACAGCAAAAGAGACAACGTGAGGTCTGTAGCATGTGAGGCGAGAAAGAACAGAAAAGGAGAGAGAGAGAGAGAGAGAGAAAAAGCGAGAGGCTAGGGAAAAGGTTGCGACTGATGAGACAGACAACAGAGGAGAGACGAGAGAAAAGAGAACAAGAAAGAAGGCTGGGAAAAAAGAACCAAAACGTTGGAAGCAGTAAAGGAAAGATGAGAGGAGGCAAGGAGGAAGATGGACGTGGAAAGAGATGGAGAGAATGCAAGGGAGGGATTGAGAGAAGTGGGAATAAATGTAAGGTGAGGAAGAGGGAGACAAAAGGTGGCGATATTAGAATTGGATGGAGAAGGGAGACTGAAGTAGACGAGAGAGGTGAAGGAGACATGGGGCCTGAAGGAGAGAGGGGCAGGAATGCAGAAGGTGGGGCAGGAGAGATGCAAAACAAAAGTAGGAGAAAGGTCCAGAAACAGGAAGACCAGCAGGAGTGAGGACACAAAGGTAAGAGAGGAAAAGCGGCACATTAGGCAGATAAGAGAGGATGTTAGGAAAGGAGCTGATGTGAACATACCTTTAATGGGACAGGCCAGTTCTCCAGGTCCCAGAGGACCCAATTAACCAATCATTGTAGTAAGTCCTTGCCTCTGCTTCTTGAACTTCCGGTGCTGCTGCGAGCTCTCTGAATCAATCAATCAATCAGGGAATTGTAAGCGCGCTACTCACCCGTAAGGGTCTCAAGGCACTGGGGGGGGAGGTAGGCCGCTCCGTTCAGCCGAAGAGCCAGGTCTTGAGGGTCTTCCTGAAGGTGTTCAGGGAGGGGGCGTGTCTGATGTCTGCCGGTAGCTCGTTCCAGGTCTTGGCTGCGATGTGAGAGAACGATCTTCCGCCTGATCTGAACTGCCCAATACCTTCTGAGGCTTTCACTTCCGGGGTGTTGGAGGTCGAACAGTCAAGACTTTAGCTTAGAGGCTGGTAGGGACTCAGAAAATCAGATTGTGATAATCAATGAATAGCAGCTATAAAGGTATTGTAGTAACTTCTAGGTTACGTTAATGTACATGACATGTTCACGAGTTCAATAAACTGTGACAGCTTCACAAAGGAATGCACTGCTAAAATCCCCTGAGCACTGATGCAGTCCAGCCATCTCCTTGTCACTACCCAGGCACTCCTCCAATCACCCAGCCAGTTCCTTGTCCTTATCTAATCACTGCGCCAAAACACAAGCACTTATAAATTCACCATGCACTCTCCTTTCAGTACACTAATCATCCAGTCAGCACCCATGTACTCATGCAATGACCCAGGCACTAACACATGCCCTGCTACAATCCCCTGAGCACTACTGATGCAGTCCAGCCATCTCCTTGTCACTACCCATGCACTCCTCCAATCACCCAGCCAGTTCCATGTCCTTATCTAATCACTGCGCCAAAACACAAGCACTTATAAATTCACCATGCACTCTCTTTGCAGGACTGTAATCATCCAGTCACTACCCATGTACTCATGCAATGACCCAGGCACTAACACATGCACTGCTACAATCCCCTGAGCACTACTGATGCAGTCCAGCCATCTCCTTGTCACTACCCATGCACTCCTCCAATCACCCAGCCAGTTCCATGTCCTTATCTAATCACTGCGCCAAAACACAAGCACTTATAAATTCACCATGCACTCTCCTTGCAGTACTCTAATCATCCAGTCAGTACCCATGTACTCATGCAATGACCCAGGCACTAATTCATGGCAAATACAGAGGAGGTCATGCTAATCACAGGGGTACCCCAACGCTTAGTGTTCCCTAGTGTATGTAGGTGTTTTCACTGTATTCTAAGAGTCTTTTAGCATAGCACTGGCTCTAGGCCTGGTTAGTCAGTCAGTTACCACCAGTACCCGTCAGAAAAAAGTTGGGGGCACAGGAGGACTTTCTGCTCCTCTGTTGGTTTTTTCTGCACATCTCTTGCTTCTTCCTGCACTTTTCTTCGTCTTTCTGGACTTCTGTTTCCTCTTTCTGTATTTGTCTTGCTTCTTTCTGCGCTTTTCTTCCTCTTTCTTCACATGTCCTACCTTTGTAGGCATACTTAGAAATTAGCATTTAAAAAACCTTTGAAATTCACTGAAAAAACCGTAGGTTTCAGGGACGTTATAGTTGGAAATTAGCATTTAAAAAACCTTAGAAATTCACTGAAAAAACCACAGGTTTCAGGGACGTTGTAGTTAGTTGGACATTTCACTCGTACAAAACCAGAGAAATTCAGCCGTTATAGTTAGTTCAGCTAACTATAACTCGCGCCCCCGCAATGCACTGCTGATGACGTCACATATTACATCATTCATGACATGGTCAGTGACATCACTGATGACATCACTGATGATATCTCAAATGACATCACTGTTGACATCATTGATGACATCATCCACGTGATAATCTGATGCACCTCCTCACACCCTAATATAACCTTTGATACACCCACTCTAAAATACAGACTACCATTTTCGAAACCATAGACACACCAATACCAGTTAGTACATACCCACTCACTAATTCCTAGGTCTACACACTCATCCACTCATTCACCCATACAGTCACTCATACATGCAGTCAACCATCAATACACCACTATCGTATGCACTCACATATCTATAAACTCACACACCGCCACTCATCCATAGAGTTACTCACACACCTAGTCAGTCATGCAAAGAATCACTCACACTCCCATTTACTCACCTATACAGTTATACACACTCCACCTCACTTATTCTAACATATACTAACACATACTTACACTCTTATACAATAACTAATACAAGCACACACGCATCCATACAGCCACTCTCACAATCACTCACTCTCACATATAGTCATTTATATACTCCAACACTCACATATACTGCCTTTCACATATGCAGTTACTCACACATGTACCACTGAGGCATCCATTCACTCACCAACACACCCATACACACACTCACCCACCCATACAGCCCTTCACAGATGCACTCTTAAACCCATACACCCAGTGAATCACCCACTCACACTTCTATGCATAGAGTCACACCCCCCACCCACCCACACAGACACTCAGGTACCCATACAGATACTCAGACAACCAATCAATAACCCATATAGACCCTCATTTAGCTACTCACCAACCCATGCAACCGCTTATACACCAACTGGCAAACTAAACTGTGTGAATGTCTATCAGTCACTAACCCATGCATTCAGTAAGACACATTTAATCACTCACTTATACAGTCAGTCACGCACCTACTAAATCATCCATTCAGACACTTATACACCCACTCATTCTTCAATACACCTTGGCCTATAAATATATATATATATATATATATATATATATATATATATATATAAAACCTATTTAAACTTTACAGAAACACACAGTCACTGGATGATGTCATCAGTGATGTCATTTGAGATGTCATCAGTGATGTCATCAGTGATGTCACTGACCATGTCATGAATGATGTAATCAGACCCCCCAGGATATTGCGGCATAGATTTGCAAATTTTGCGGCACAAAAATTGAAATTTAGCGGCATTATTGCGGCACTTTATTTTACTCGTAATCATTACTTTTCAGTCTTAAATCAATGGAAACTGTTTAAGCAGAGTATTCCACTTTCAAATAGGCAAGTTTAAAGTGTTTGAGAGTATTTGTTTGCTATGCTAAGTCCCCAAGTCCTGTAATGGCTGGCAGCAACATTTTTCACATGTCGCTGGCAGCCAATCAGAGAACTTACGGGACACTGACTTCCGCAGAAGTGATATGGCCCAAGGGAAATAAAAATCCCAGGGCCAATCATAACACTCAACTTTTAAACTGGCGGGCCCTCAAGAGTCTAAGACACTCCTGCTGGGTCCCGAAACAAGAAGAGAGGGGATGCATTGGTGCCTAACGCTGCTCCCAGCTGCCTGTCTACTCTTGCCCCAGAACAGGGTGCAGGCACCCCTACCCTGACCAGTGGCATCAACCCTTCCACTTTCTCGCCACCGACCCGGCTTACAAGCCTGCACCATGGTTTGTTGTAATTCGATTCTCTCCTGGCTGCTCATGCACTTAAAACTGCGCAGTAAACAACACGTTGCACACGTGATTATACTGACTGACCCCCCCCCTCGCCCCCACCTTCCACCACCCCCTCCTCCACGGCACAAGTCCGAAAAAAAAAAAAAAGAAGTGGGAGGACTAACCAAGTTAAGTAGTTTGCAAGTCACCTCACACATAGGTTTATCTGGTATATCAGGAGTACATTTAAGCGCATTATGAGATTTAACAAATTAGATTTGCTTTGGGCTTGCTCCAAAAAAAGTGGTGCAATCCCAACGCAAAATCTGGGCCTCAACTAATATTTTTTTTTACAAAGCCTTGCCACAAATAAATTGGCAACAAGGAGAAGCATGGCAGTAAATCTCTTCTGCTTAATTGGTTGCAAAATCTGCATTTTAAAATATTTTATGTTGTTAAGGCTTCTGCTACAGAGGTGCCCAGTAAATCTCAGGGAATAATAATAATGGTGAGATAACTCTGGAGGTTAAAGCATTGCTGGAGAGATCTGTGTTTTGTGTAGTCCCAGATTTGTATCAAAGTAGTATAGAAGATTAATGTGCCAACCATCTAATAATATCCCTACACTGTTCTGGTGTACATGGATCAGCATACGTCGACCACCTAATGACGCTACACTTTTCTTCTGCACAGGGTTCTCAGTGTGCCAAACACTTAACAGTGCCACTACTTTTTACAATACGTATTAATCACGCAATGGCTATACACCTTGTGATGCAAGTGCTTTCAACGTGCCTACCTTCTAATAACACCAGGTTACTTTTTTGGAGCATGGGTCTTTCAGAACTCCCTCGAACTAATAATGCAACACTTTACTAGGGCAGTAGTCCCGTATTGTTGCAACCAGTAAAGCTACTGCACTTTTTTGGGTGCCGAGGGTTCTCAGTAAGCTAACTACTTAATGAATGCCGTCACATATCTCTGATGCACAAGCTTTTCAATGTGCCTGCCATCTATTGTCACAATGCTTTTTATGTTCTTTAGGGCTTTCGATGGGCCACCTACCTAGAGCCACTACACTTTGCTGGTGTCTAAGGCTTGCTATGTATCAAGCTAATGCCTGTGGGTTTTTGTTTTGCACACAATTCTCTGTATATTCTAATCGCTCAATGTTGCACTGATCACCATTGCATTATGAGCTTAATTAAAAATAAGAAGACCCCTTTCTCAAGATTCTCAGAAGGTAAAGCAAGCTTTCTGACGCATGCATGTGCCAGTGAAATGATACGGGCGCCATTTGCTTTAGTTTTCAAATACCTCTACGTTCCTCATCCTGGTCAGAGTCATTACATTTTGAGGTGGATTCACCTCCCAGACAGTAAAAAGAATGCAGTGGAATTCTAAAATGAAGCACCACCCACCCTCCTGAGTGCTATATATAGGTTAGCAGTCCCAGAATCCTCCTGTTTTCTTTTTCCTACCTCCTGATGGGATGATAACGCAGGACTTTGGAGACATGAATATTCCTGTGTTATTTTGGGAGGGTTATCCCTTGCCTGCTGGGCTTGCAGGTGATTCCTCCTGCGTCATGGGACTCCTGACCTTACCACGCAGGTGGCAGTGACAGTTCATTATGCAGGGATCTTTTCTTTACCGTTGGCAGGATTCGGAGGGAAGCGGCCCACTATCACACATGGGTGGTGTTCTGGGAGTCCGCACATGCGTGTACTTTTGTTTTCTAAGCGCGAGGCTATGCGTCTCAGTTACAGGCTGTTTATTAAAGAGGAAACATGCAATCATAGGAGTAGAAGTGTAAGCACCACCCTCGTCTCCCAAAAGTTGGGAATTGAGAGGTGAAAATACCTGTTTTCACTTTGTGAGCCTTGTAAAAAAAAAAAACATCACATTTTCGAAATTTCGCGGCCAGTTTTGTAAAAATCGCGGCATTTTTACAAAATTGCCGATTTCGCGACTTTTTTGCAAATCGCGAAATCCTGGAGGGTCTGTGTAATATGTGACGTCATCAGCAGTGCATTGCGGGGGCGCGAGTTATAGTTAGCTGAACTAACTATAACGGCCGAATTTCTCTGGTTTTGTACGAGTGAAATGTCCAACTAACTATAACGTCCCTGAAACCTGTGGTTTTTTCAGTGAATATATATATATATATATATATATATATATATATATATATATATATATATATATATATATATATATATATCCACACACGATTCCTCGGACTGTCCAAAAGAATACAAGGACACTTTGAAAGTTTGCAGTGTAAGAGATTTACTGACTGCATCAGCAACGCGTTTCAGCTTACGCCTTGATCACGCTAAAGGGTTACGCAGTAACCACCATTTTAAACCATGAGTGAAAACATAGTGAAAGGACAATTCATACTACGTGATAAACATCAAAAAAGGACAATTGATAAAACCTAAATAATATGGTGGCCATCTTGACATGGTTATATCTGTTTGTAAAACATATGTACTGTTGGTTTAATTCTACCAGAAGATTCACTAATGCCAGTATGACACACAAGTGTTATTCAATGTATTTACATCTTAGTACATATGCGTACAGCAACATTGGACTTTAAGCAAACATATTAGCGTCTAGCTATAATAAGTCGATCTACCAATGGTACATTTAGGTAATATAGCTTCCTCTGATTGATCACAAATGATCTTACTGCCAGAACTCGCCAATTCACAATTCTGCCAAAATGGACAACAAATTACATCCAATGCGTACAGCTGTCCTTAATGACTTAGCTGACAAATGTCATTACTCAACCAATTCTGCCCAAGTGGGCAAAGAACTGCATCTGCTTAGCATAGCTGCCACCTTCTAAAGATATTCCATGCCAATTGTAAATATAAGCGGCCACATTTTTGAACAAATGTGCATCACCTAAAAAATGTGAAAAAATAAGATGAGATTAAAATCAACATTGTATTTCATTCTATACATATTAAAATATTTACACAACAGATGAACATTTACCTTAATATGCTAACCATATTCATTAGTGCAGGTGTACAGCTAATTCTTCACTCGAATTTAACCCTAAAGGGGTCAGAGTGTCTAGGTCAATGATGTATCTTGACTCTAGTTGGCTCAATGCCAGTCGTCTATTGCCACCCCTTGAATTAACAGGAACTGCATCAATCACCACCATTTTTAAAAGTGTCTCATCTTGCAGATGTTGATCATAGAAATGTCGGGCCACTGGGTACTGCCTGTTATTATGGCGTATAGCCCTGACATGTTCTAATATGCGTTTTTTTGCGCAGTGAATTGTACTTCCTATGTACGCCTTATTACAAGGACAGACCAATGCATAGATACAATACGTCGTATTACATATGAGAGCTTTTTTGATGATATGTTCCCTCTTACTACTTGAAATGACTAATGTTGTACAGTCATTGCTACTCCTACAGGCTTTACACTTTTTGCAACATCGGAACCCCGGGCATATTTTATTCATTGTCTTTGATTCACGAGTCACATAATTTAAACTAAGTTCATCTCTGAGTGACCGATTGCGCTGGAAAGTAATTTGGGGGCAGCTATTCAGATGCTTACAGAGATTAGGGTCAGTTAATAAGATGTGCCAGTGTTTTTTAAGTATCCGGCGAACATCTTGTGCTTGACCTGAGTAGGAGGTGATAAATCTCAACTTCTCAGTACTCGTATCACAGTTACGGGGATGTAACAGCTGTGTTCGTGTAACCGACTCAACTCTAGTGCATGCCTCTTTAATAGTCCTGGAGCTATATCCTCTTTCTTTGAAGCGTTGAGACATCACTTCTTTTTCTTTCATGTAGCTACTTTCAGAACTACAATTGCGCTTAGCGCGTAATAGCTCGCCATACGGGATACTATATATCAGTTTCCGAGGATGCGCACTGGCGGCACTCAAAATTACAGAATTACAGAAGAAATTAAGATACAGGCATTACACAACCAACTGGAAAAACTTCATAGGAAAGAACTCGCCAAATGGTGGGAAGCGGAATCGCTTCAACGGTACATAGAGGTAGGACGTGTACCAAGGGGCTTACGCATCTTTACCATACCTACGTACGAGGATCCCGATCCAGAGATGCTGGAGGAGTGGTCCAGTAATTCTAACACGTGCTCACTTACTATGCTCCGGATACTTGTAAAATATGCTCTCAAAGATCGAAGCAAGTTGCTGGCAGAAATAGATATGTTATTCGCTGAATTGGAAAAAGTATCCACAAAGGAATGTATTGATGCTTTCACGACGAATCTGGTTTCTAAAATGGAGAAATTGGAAAATGAGATCACTGCCAAGAAACAGCGCAAATTCCTCCGAGACTATAAAGATTATCAGTCAGGTCGCACCTTAACCTTCCATAAAAAATTCGACTATCTTTTTGACAAAGAAGGGAAGGTGGTAACCAATTCTACGACACCATCTACAAATGCTGAAATTTCGGAGAGTGATGTGTCGGATGAGAGTCTGTCAGACGCATCTACATCAGGAATTAATCAAGTACAACCGAAAAAAGCAAGTAATTTTTTAGTCCAGTTCCAGATAAGTCAGGGAAGGACAGAACATCAGAACGAGCAAGGGGCACAGAGAGGGAGAGGGAGAGGCGGAAGAGGAAAAACCAGAGGAACAAAAAAGCCAAGCAGAGGAGAAAAACCAGATGTACTAACTCCAGTGGGAATGCTGACAAGGGGCAAGCAAGCACAAAAATGACTGTTGTCAACCTTTCCCAACGCACCTTGTCGTCGGAAGAAATACAGCTCCTAGAATTAGGTTTGTCCTTCTGTCCTACTATGAACATAAATTTTGCCCAGACTAGGATAGATTTGTTTTATTTCTCTCGAAAATTAAAACTGAAAAAATGGTTTGACACTAAATGTAATTCAGTTGGTACTACAGTTGGGAGAGCCCCTCTGAGTAATTTGAATGTGGATGATTTGGAAATATTAAATATCCTAACATCTGAAAATGAGGATTTGTTAATCATTGAAGATATGGTTTTGAATGCACATGAGTTTAACATTGACACTACCATAAACCCGGGCAGTGGGTTCAAACCAAGATCGGTATTTCTACCACAAATTGAATGTGACGCTATTGAGGTGTTCGAGAGAGGGGTTTTGGCAGAATTTAAGAGAATTCGACATAAGAAGACTCCCTTTGGTAACAGGAATCTTAGTGTAGAGCAGATGTCGGCACTTGAGAATCTTAAAGCCGATCAGACTGTCGTAATTCGACAGTCTGATAAAGGCGGGAATGTCGTGGTATTAGATAAACAGGCTTATCTGCCAGAAGGTCTCAGGCAGTTATCCAATGCCACTTGCTATTGTGTCTCAGATAGAAAATCCATCTTGGATTCTAATGCTAAGTATGGAGAGCTTCTGGTTGATTGGAGAGAGCGTGGTTTATTGGAATGGGAGGAATATAACTACCTTAAATGCCCCCACCCACGTATCCCAATCCTCTATTTACTACCTAAACTACACAAAGATTCAGTTAATCCCCCAGGGAGGCCAATTGTGTCCTCTATTGGATCACTGTTAGAGCATACCTCACAGTTTATTGACCATTATTTACGTTCATATGTGGTCAGTTTACCATCATATTTGAGGGATACTACCCATTTTCTAACTGTTATTGATGGGATCTATTGGGAACCTGATTACATCTTGGTTACCTTAGATGTGTGTAGCTTATACACGTGTATCCAGCATGACATTGGTCTACATGCCATTAGACACTATTTGAAAACACGTTCTATCTCTCTGTGGTCACATTCTCAAATGATTCTGACTATGATACAATTTTGTCTGACCAATAACTTTTTTCTTTTTGATGATGTCGTCTATTGCCAGTCACAGGGCACAGCAATGGGAACCTGCTTCGCCCCCAGCTACGCGAATTTGGTGATGGGCTGGTGGGAGGAGCGGGTGGTCTCACAATTGGCTGATTATGATCGCTGTGTCCTGTGGCTGCACTATATAGATGACATTTTTATCATCTGGAATGGTGACATTGATTCAGTTAAGGGTTTTGTCCGAAATCTAAATGACAATCCCTATAATTTGGTCTTGTCAGAACATATAAGTAAAACCAAAATTGAGTTTTTGGATGTTTTGGTAGAAATCATCGATAACACCTTACAGACACAGCTGTTCCGCAAAACAACCGCAGGTAACAGCATTTTGAGTGCCGCCAGTTCGCATCCTCGGAAACTGATATATAGTATCCCGTATGGCGAGCTATTACGCGCTAAGCGCAATTGTAGTTCTGAAAGTAGCTACATGAAAGAAAAAGAAGTGATGTCTCAACGCTTCAAAGAAAGAGGATATAGCTCCAGGACTATTAAAGAGGCATGCACTAGAGTTGAGTCGGTTACACGAACACAGCTGTTACATCCCCGTAACTGTGATACGAGTACTGAGAAGTTGAGATTTATCACCTCCTACTCAGGTCAAGCACAAGATGTTCGCCGGATACTTAAACACTGGCACATCTTATTAACTGACCCTAATCTCTGTAAGCATCTGAATAGCTGCCCCCAAATTACTTTCCAGCGCAATCGGTCACTCAGAGATGAACTTAGTTTAAATTATGTGACTCGTGAATCAAAGACAATGAATAAAATATGCCCGGGGTTCCGATGTTGCAAAAAGTGTAAAGCCTGTAGGAGTAGCAATGACTGTACAACATTAGTCATTTCAAGTAGTAAGAGGGAACATATCATCAAAAAAGCTCTCACATGTAATACGACGTATTGTATCTATGCATTGGTCTGTCCTTGTAATAAGGCGTACATAGGAAGTACAATTCACTGCGCAAAAAAACGCGTATTAGAACATGTCAGGGCTATACGCCATAATAACAGGCAGTACCCCGACATTTCTATGATCAACATCTGCAAGATGAGACACTTTTAAAAATGGTGGTGATTGATGCAGTTCCTGTTAATCCAAGGGGTGGCAATAGACGACTGGCATTGCGCCAACTAGAGTCAAGATACATCATTGACCTAGACACTCTGACCCCTTTAGGGTTAAATTCGAGTGAAGAATTAGCTGTACACCTGCACTAATGAATATGGTTAGCATATTAAGGTAAATGTTCATCTGTCGTGTAAATATTTTAATATGTATAGAATGAAATACAATGTTGATTTTAATCTCATCTTATTTTTTCACATTTTTTAGGTTATGCACATTTGTTCAAAAATTTGGCCGCTTATATTTACAATTGGCATGGAATATCTTTAGAAGGTGGCAGCTATGCTAAGCAGATGCAGTTCTTTGCCCACTTGGGCAGAATTGGTTGAGTAATGACATTTGTCAGCTAAGTCATTAAGGACAGCTGTACGCATTGGATGTAATTTGTTGTCCATTTTGGCAGAATTGTGAATTGGCGAGTTCTGGCAGTAAGATCATTTATGATCAATCAGAGGAAGCTATATTACCTAAATGTACCATTGGTAGATCGACTTATTATAGCTAGACGCTAATATGTTTGCTTAAAGTCCAATGTTGCTGTACGCATATGTACTAAGATGTAAATACATTGAATAACACGTGTGTCATACTGGCATTAGTGAATCTTCTGGTAGAATTAAACCAACAGTACATATGTTTTACAAACAGATATAACCATGTCAAGATGGCCACCATATTATTTAGGTTTTATCAATTGTCCTTTTTTGATGTTTATCACGTAGTATGAATTGTCCTTTCACTATGTTTTCACTCATGGTTTAAAATGGTGGTTACTGTGTAGCCCTTTAGCGTGATCAAGGCGTAAGCTGAAACGCGTTGCTGGTGCAGTCAGTAAATCTCTTACACTGCAAACTTTCAAAGTGTCCTTGTATTCTTTTGGATAGTCCGAGGAATCGTGTGTGGATATTGCAGGGTTTCCGATACCCTGAACAAGGACCGCCCTACTTGACAGCCTCTGCATTTATCGGACTCTTTGGGAAACATATATATATATATGTATATGTATGTGTGTGTGTGTGTGTATGTGTGTGTATGTATATGTGTGTGTGTGTGTGTATATATATGTGTGTGTGTGTATATATATGTGTGTGTGTGTGTGTATATATATGTGTGTGTGTGTGTATATATGTGTGTGTGTGTGTATATATATGTGTGTGTGTGTGTGTATATGTGTGTGTATATATATATGTGTGTGTATATATATGTGTGTGTGTATTTATATATGTGTGTGTATGTATATATGTGTGTATGTATATATATGTGTGTATATATATATATATATGTGTGTATATATATTATCTACTGGCGGTCACCAGTAGATAGTTATAGTTAAGACCTATTTTCCATAGGAAATCCGCAGCATTCTATTTGAAATAACTTTGGCGCCTGTTGACAAATCTTCGCAAAATTTTCAAACTTGTTGGGGCGCTCCGGTCCGCTCCTATCCTGAAAGTCTCGGGGTGATTCGTCAAGCGGGGGCCGAGAAAAAAGGGGGGTCCCAAAACGTGTTTTCCCCATGCAATTTTCCATAGGAACCTTTAGTCGCAGCTACAGCCCGAACTTCTGAACGGAATTACACCAAATTTGGCAAAAAGGTAGCCCTTGGTTCCGAGTCGTGCCTTTTGCTTAAATGGTGTAAATCCGTTCAGTAGTTCCTGAGAAAATCAAAAGTAAAATCACATATATATCTATGGCCGCGTAGGGTTCGCGTACCCTCCCGATCACGAGCTGTATGGTAATTGGCTGTCAACACTCCAAATCAGTAAGTGTTGGCAGCCATCTTGTTCCTCGGTAGAACCGAGGAACAAGAAAGCAGTAAAACAACTGCGCAAAACGCAAAAAGGGGGCAGGGTAGAAACACCCTGACCCCCTAGGCCTGCTCAGGGGGTCCTACAAGGACCCCCAGAGCCCAAATTTTTTAAATTTTTAAATTTTTTAAATCGGCAAAAAACGCGCTGGGTGTGCGGATCCTGCCGATAAAATTTTAAAAAAACGAAGCGCGGGCTCCCGCGCTTTGTGGTTAATTGGCCCACTGGTGGGCCAAGTCCCGGGGGCATGCGGGGGTTTAATAAATAACATGGGGGGGCCTCTAATGCCCCCCAAGCCCTGGGGACCGCCACCCCCCGGGGCTTTATAAAAATAATGGTGGTGGGGGGGCACACGGCCCCCCCGCAGCCCCGGGGACCGCCACCCCCCGGGGCTTCTTTTTTTTATTTTTAAATTACCTGTGTGGGGGGGCTCGAGCCCCCCCACACGCCCCGGGGACCACCACCTCCCCGGGGCACTAAATAATAAAATGTGGGGGTCCGTTTAGGACCCCCGAGCCCCGGGGACCACCACCTCCCCGGGGCTGTGCACAGGATGGGAGGGGGGCCGCGCGGCCCCCCTCCTGGAGCCCTTGATGGCCCTGGGGACCGCCACCCCCCAGGGCCGGCTCCTGCAGTGTCCCGGGGTGCCTACCCCTGGGACACTGCTGTTTGCAATGGCAGGACGGGAGCCTCGCGGCTCCCGTCCTGTCATTGCAAACTTGCTTTGCTTCATTGAAGCGAGAGCAGGGAAACCTGCTCTCGCTTCAATGAAGCAAAGCAGATTGCTTTTCCATAAGGAGAGCTGCATGTCAGCAGCTCCCCTTATGGAAAAGCAATGCCGGCTCCCGCAGGACGCAGGGAGCCGGCGGGACCGTGCGGGGATTGGGGACCACCCCACGGTCCCCAACGAGTGGCCAGGCCCCGGGGGATGGGGTCCGGGAGGGGGGCCACGCAGCCCCCCTCCCCAAAAAAAAAGAAGGAAAAAAAAAGGGCAAGGCCGTCCCCGGGGCCTTAAATGGCCTGAGGAGGGGGGCCACGCAGCCCCCCTCCAAATATTTTTAAAATTAAAAAAAAGAGGGCATGCCCCGGGGGATGGGGTCTCCGGGGCAAGTAGAGGCCCAGGGAAGGGGGGCCACGCGGCCCCCTTCCCATTTAAAAAAAAATGCTCAGGCCCCGGGGGATGGGGTCCCCGGGGCCAAAAGTGGCCGAGGGAAGGGGGGCCACGCAGCCCCTCTCCCATACAAAAAAAAAAGTAAAAAAAGACCGGCATCGGAGGCCCCAACCCCTCGCTGCAGCAGTCTGCAAACGCGCCCCCTGGCGCGTTTGCAGATGGGGAACGAACTCCCCTTGAATACTGGGGGTGCCTGGGGGCCAACTAGCCCACCAGGAACCTCCAGTATGCGCCAGGGAGCTGCGTTGCTGAGAGGTGTACAGAGGCCACGCCCTTTTTACACCTCTCTGCAACGCAGCTCTGTGGCGCTTTTTGGAGGTACATGGTGGGCTACTTGGACTCCAGGGACTCTCAGGATTCAAGGGGCGCGTTTGCACAGTGGTGAAGGGAGGGGCGGGGCTTCAGGTGACATGTGTGCAAACAGGCCCCGTGGCGTGTTTTAAGTTCAGGAATTAATTCCTCTTCAATCCTGAGGGTCCCTGGGGGCCAACTAGCCCACCAGGTACCTCCAGTAAGCGCCACGGAGCTGCGTTGCAGAGTGTTGTAAAAGGGGCGTGGCCTCTGAACACCTCTCTGCAACGCAGCTCTCTGGCGCATACTGGAGGTATCTGGTGGGCTAGTTTGCCCCTAGGGACCCTCGGGATTGAGGAGGAATTAATTCTCCAACTTAAAACGCCCCACAGGGCGTGTTTGCAGACATGTCACCTCAGGCCCCACCCCCTTCCTTCACCATTGTGCAAATATTCCTCTAAAATCAGCCGAACTACGAATTCCGATTTACTCACCTGTTATCAGGCGAGACCTCAGTGCTGCATCTTTAAGCCCAGTACAGAGCCTGAAAAGTAATTCTAACCGTACTTACCAGTAACTTGACTTTCCTTCCATAGGCTAACATTGACTGGTTTCACTTGGAAATTCTTGTAAGTGTGGAGTTTTGGAACTTTATAATATTCCTCTAAAATCAGCCTAACTACGAATTCCGATTTACTCACCTGTTATCAGGAGAGAACCCAGTGCTGCATCTTTTAGCCCAGCACTGACCCTGAAAAGTAATTCTAACCGTACTTACCAGTAACTTGTATTTCCTTCCATAGGAATCCATTGTCTGGTTTTCAGCAGAAAAGTTTCAAAGTGTCGATTTTCACAAACTACAAATATTCCTTAAAAATCGCCTGTATGACTTAAACGCATTCTTTCAACTGTTTACAGGAGATGCACCAGTGCTGGATCCAGGCTCCACCACTGAGTAAGAAAAAGTAACGATAACACTACTTACCTGCTAAGTGAATTTCCTCCCATAGGATAACATTGGTGATTCTATGTGAAAACGTTTCTAAGTGTCAACTTTTAAAATACAATAATATTCCATAAAAATCACTACTGTAACCAAAACGCTTTTACTCAACTGTTTACAGGAGATGTCCCAGGACTGAATCTAGGATCCAGTCCTTTGGTTAGAAAAGTAATCCATAAAGTAACTAATTGCATTTAACTAGAAATTCACATTGAGCTCAATGTTGCATTGTGTTTGAAATTGTGTTGCCCATTGCAACAACTGTAACTACTGTACTTAAAAGTCTATTGCC
>CAWUFW010006497.1:1080000-1085000 GCA_963921515.1 Calotriton arnoldi | reverse complement strand
GTTCACAGGACAGGGATGGAGCAGGGAGACGTGAAAGACCGGGTGTATATGCCATGAGCGGGGTAAGGACAATTTCATGGCTACAGGATTAATTACTTTCTCAATACTATAGGGGCCTATATACTTGGGTTTCAATTTGGTTACTCCCTTGAGATGAAGATTTTTAGTGGCCAACCACACCTTATCTCCCTCTTTGTACACGGGTTCCGGGGCTCTCTTTCTGTCAGCGAACTGCTTCTGCGTTACTTGTGCTGCCGCCAAATGCTGTTTAGCATCAATTAACACTGCTCTAAGATGGGCATGGTGTTCATGTATGGAGGGATGTTTGGAGACTATTGGCCATTCAAAAGGAAGCATGTTTGGGTGATGTCCCGTTAAACAGAAGAAAGGGGAGCAACCTAGTGTTGAATGTTCTGCATTATTATAGGCGAATTCCGCCATCCAAAGTAATGTGTACCAGTCCATGGAATTCTGCAGGGTGAAACAGCGAAGGTATTGTTCCAATGTCTGGTTAAGACGTTCTGTCTTTCCATCTGTCTGGGGATGGTAACTGGTGGACAACTTGACTTCTACTCTCATGGTTTCGCATAAAGCCGTCCAAAAACGAGAGGTGAACTGCGTTCCACGGTCTGTGATAAGAACATTAGGAATTCCGTGGGCTCTGACTACGTGCTGGAGAAAGACGATAGCCAATTCCGAAGAGGAGGGCAGATGTTTTAATGGGACGAAGTGTCCCATTTTAGTTAAATGATCTACGACAACCAGAATGGTGGTGTACCCATCACAAGGAGGCATTTCTACAATAAAATCCATTGATACAGTGTGCCAAGGCCGAGGAGGAATGGGTAATGGACGTAGTAATCCTGCAGGTTTTGAGTGGCCGGATTTCCCTTGTGCACATATGGCGCAATTACTTAGATATTCTCGGGTATCTTTTCGTAACGTGGGCCACCAGAAGGAACGTTCGATGCAGGAAATGGTTTTATATTCCCCCAGATGTCCTCCTAACATTGAATCATGTGCCCAAGCCAGTACACGTAGTTGCAGGACAGGATCAGGAATATACAAAGCATGATAGTGATATAACAAATTTCCGGTTTCAGTTCGGTGTTCTGGATCTTCCTGTTTCCATGCCTGAGCATCCACATCTGCTACAGACACTTTTAGGTCTTCTAAGAAGTCTTGTGATGTAATCAATGCAAGTGTATTACATTGAAATGCTGTTTTTGGGAGGATTGAGGGTGGTTCGGTAATATCATCTTTGGTGCTCTTTTCTGGTTCTTCGATACGAGAAAGGGCATCTGCTTTACCGTTTTGAGGCCCTGGTCGATACTTGATAATGAAATCGAAATCAGAGAAAAAGAGAGACCACCGTAGTTGACGTGGAGTTAAAGCTCTGGCTGTTTTTAAAAACAGCAGATTGCGATGGTCTGTGTATATTTCGACTGTGTGATGTGCTCCTAATAAGTAATGCCTCCATTCCTCACAGGCTCTTTTTATGGCTAACAATTCTTTGTCGGTAATGGAATAGTTCACTTCACATGGGGTGAGTTTCTTTGAGAAGTAAGCCACGGGATGTAGCTGTCCTGTGTCTGGATGTCTTTGGGATAACACTCCTCCGATGGCGTACTGAGAGGCATCTGTTTCTACTACAAAGGGTAATTGAGAGTCAGGATGCCGCAAGATAGGAGCCTGGGTGAATCGACTTTTTAGTGTTTGGAACGAGTGGTCTGCTTCTTTGCTCCACACAAAAGGAGTGTTTTTTCTCAACAAACTGGATATAGGGTGTATGATCTTTGAGAAATCCTTGATGAAACGCCGGTAAAAGTTAGCAAAACCCAGGAAGCTCTGTACAGATTTAACGTGATGAGGAGCTTTCCACTGCGTAATTGCTTCTACTTTGCCCATATCCATCTGGAATCCCTGAGCGTTGATAATGTAACCCAAGAAGGCAACTTCTTCAACATGGAAAAGGCACTTCTCCAGTTTTGCAAATAATGCATGTTGTCGGAGTCTATCCAGGACCGCCTTCACATGGGTAACATGTTCTTGGGGTGTTGATGAATAGATAAGGATATCATCAATGTAAACAATACAGAATGTTTCTAAAAACCCCGAAGTACTTCATCCATGAAATACTGGAAGGCCGCTGGGGCGTTACATAGCCCAAAGGGCATCACTTGATACTCGTAGAGTCCAAATTTGGTTCGGAAAGCTGTCTTCCATTCGTCGCCAGCTTTTACTCTCACCAAATGGTAGGCACCTCGTAAATCTAATTTCGTGAAGATACGAGCACCTTTGAGCTGGTCCAGAAGCACTGGTATGAGTGGGAGGGGATATCGATTTTTTATGGTGATCCTGTTGATCGCTCTGTAATCGATACAGGTCCTAAGATCGTCACAATCTTTTTTCGGAATGAAGAAGAGAGGGGACGAGGCTGGAGACGAGGAATGTCGGATGAAACCAGAGGCTAGGTTCTCGTCCAGATAGTTTTTTAAGTATTGTGTTTCTGGTTCGGTAAGGGCATACACTCTGCTACAGGGAATAGCTGCTCCAGGTACCAATTCTATGCGACAATCGTATGTTCGGTGAGGAGGTAATTGAGTAGCCTTCTGTTTATCGAATACTGGTTGATATTCCTCATAGACGTTAGGTAGTGTAGTGGAACAGCAATACTGAGTGTCTTCGCATCCAATGGCCAAAAGACCTGCCTGGGTTTTGCACTTCTTCTTCTGGTGAATGTATTGCTTGGTGCAATGCTCTCTGCAATATTCGGAATTCAAGGTAACGGTGCGCGCTGCCCATCCAATGACAGGATCATGTAGCGTTAACCATGGCATCCCTAGGATAAGACGGAAATGTGGTGCATCTATGAGGTCAAACTGGATGGTCTCGAAGTGGTCAGGGCCGAATTGCATTGTTATGGGAATAGTATGGTATCTTACTGGTCCTGACGTCAGGGCCGTCCCATCTACGGCTTTCACATGTTCAGGGGACATTTTTTTCTCACACAGTACCCTAATATTTTGAGCGTACTTCCGGTCGATAAAATTCCCTGTTGCTCCGGAGTCCAGCAAGGCAGACACCTTTAGTGGTGTTTCTTCGGTAATCCATAGAGTAATGCATACGTTCAAATGCGCCACTGAGGATTGTATGGTGTTGGCTATCACTGAAGAGATCTTTTCTCGTTCTCCACCTGTACCAGAGATCTCATCCTGGCTCAGGCTCTCCAGTTTTCCGCCACCTCAATCCTCTCGGATTGCTGAGATACCGCGGCTTGTGTCCGTTGCGTGTTTGGTTTTTCCGGATATTTAGTTCTAGCGCGGCACTCCTTAATGAAGTGTCCACTCTTCCCACAATAAAGACACAATTTCAGCTTCCGTCTTTTTCTTTTTCCTCCGTTGTGAGGGGTCCTCGAATGCCGCCAATCTGCATGGGCTCGGTTCCTTCTATTCCTTTAGTATGTTCTTCTGTTAAAGGTTTTGATCTGGGAATAAAGAAACGGTTCTCTCCTCTAGTCCTGTCCCCTTTTCTTTCTTGTAATCGGTGGTCCAGTTGCACTGTGAGATCTATCATTTCTTCACAAGTCTGGGGTAATTGCACCACTTGAGACAAGACGTCTTTTAATTCTCCTCGCAATCCCTGGTAAAACAGAGTGGTGCGTTTTTCTTGGGGCCAATCAGTTTCCACCACAAGACGATTAAACGTGGTTATATATGTCAGTAAATCCTGAGTGCCTTGTTTAAGGGTTATGAGCTCTCTATCTAGAGTCATCATGTGGGATTTACGGTCAAACAATTTTCTCATTTCCAAACAAAAATTCGTGAAATTGTGTAGAATGGGGTCATTTCGCTCCATCAACGGGATAGTCCAACTAGCAGCGTTGCCCCCATGTATGACATCATGAAGGCTGTTTTAGCCGGTTCATCTTGAAAAACCGCTGGCTTACATAGAAAGTGTAACCTACATTGGTTCAAAAATGTTTCAAATTTCTTTGGGTCCCCAAAAAAGCGTTCAGGAGGAGCCAATGGAATCCCTGTGTTTTGTAATATATGGACCGTGGGACTTGACTCAGAAGAATGTGTAGATGTTTGTGGCGCGGAAAAGAACCCTGTTCCCTGCGTCTGCCCTGGAGGAGGTGGGTGATGGGCATGTATGGGTGGAGGAAGAGTCCAATCTTTTATATAGGTTCCTGCCCCTGTACTTTCGGGTTTACTCTTCCTGGTTAGACCTGCCACTTCCCTACGTAACGTGCCCATTTCCTTCCTCAATTCCTGGTTTTCTGATCGGGAAGTTTGTACCTCCTGTTGTAGAGACGATAGGCTCTCCAAGAGGGAGGTCAAAACGGCGTTTGTATCCATCGTCCAGGCTAGGCTACAGTCTTGGGCTTGACAATCTGTCAGGATATGTCAGCAGCGCCAAAACAAATAATGCCACTAACCTTTAGAACCACCAGCGGGAACGATGGAGTGTAGAGTAGTTCCCCTATTCTCCTGAGCGCAACCCCACACAGAGTAGAGGTACACTACTATGTGAGGAAGTACCCCAGGGAAAAGGGGAAGGGACAAAATAATAAACTCTGCTGCTGTACTGGTATCTTCTCACACCTTAGGTCTGGTTTACGTCTTACTCTCGCACATGAACTGCAGTGGAAAGATAAGAGAAGATTAGAGAGATGGCTCAAGGAATATCATTCATACCAAGGTAAGTATTGTACACATAGGTTCATGTACTCACAATGCGACAGGCAGCAATGCTCTTAATGAAAGTTCCAAAATACACAATTCAAAAAGGCTCCACACTGAGAGATAAAGAGCAGGAAATGCAGAATGTATAACTCTCAGGTACCACAGGATTAATTGTAAGGCAGAAATAAAGTCACGCAAATCCCTGCGTCAATGCTCCATAATGTTCCTTTTAAATGAGCACCAGAACGCTGTTAAAAAGGCACAGCGCAGTAGTAGAGAAGGACGGATACTTATGTACACAAAAAAACCAAA
>CAWUFW010006497.1:172500-342500 GCA_963921515.1 Calotriton arnoldi | reverse complement strand
CGGTGTGTGAGTGTTTATATAGGTGTATGAGTGCATATAATAGTCCTGTACTGAGTGACTATAAGTATGAGTGACTGTACGGGTGAGTGAGTAGTTACTATATACACACTCACTGATTCTTAGGTCTACACACACACGGAGATGTGTGTGTGAGACCTAAGAATCAGTGAGTGTGTATATAGTAATTGGTGTTGGAGTGTCTATGGTTTTGACAATGGCAGTCTGTAATTTACAGTGGGTGTATCAAAAGTTATATTAGGGTGTGAGAAGATGCATCAAATTATCACATGGATGATGTCATCAGTGATGTCATTTGAGATGTCATCAGTGATGTCATCAGTGATGTCACTGACCATGTCATGAGTGATGTAATATGTGACGTCATCAGCAGTGCATTGCGGGGGCGCGTGTTATAGTTACCTGAACTAACTATAACGGGGGAATTTCACGGGTTTTGTACGAGTGCAATGTCCAACTAACTATAACTGTCCCTAAAACCTATGGTTTTTTCAGTGAATATATATATATATAATATGTGTGTTTGTGTATAGATTTTTTTAAGGGTTTAGAGCCCGGGCTAAATATGGTTGCATGGTGATAATGAAATCTGGGTACTGAAATCTTAGACATTTTTTCCAAATATGCTGGCAGAGTAGCTGAGAGACTTAGACTTTTGCCCTTAAACTCTGCAGCCATTTACAGGTCATGGTTTCGAATCCGGGAAGCGATGGCTCCGATTTCAGTGGCTTGCATACCTCTGAGATTGGTAAATTGAGTACATTTACATTGGCTAATTGTAACTCCTGTTGGCGGTATGAAGCACTATATATAAAAGGTCAATGGTAATTCTTTAAGGAAATTCTTCCAAATGAAGACGGAGTCTAATGTCTGTTTTTAGTGCACTATTACCTTTTAGCTGTTCGTTAAATCCTTACTGGGGTATAATGACATCGTTTCTGATAACTGCTGTATGCACTTTCATTGGTTGGATACCCCTTCTTTGTAACATAAATGATTTGTCTTTAAAAACAGAGAGGAAGAGATGACTGCCATCCTTGACCAAAAGCATTATTTGGAAGAATTAAATAGACATCTAAGGTAAGACGTTTTCTGCACATGTAACTGTCAGTCAGCACGAAATCAAAGAGCTGTAGTGTGTCTTCTAACCAACCAGAGATGCGCTGCTAGTTTAAGTTATGCATTTCACACAGCTCTCTCTCTCTCTCCCTGCCCAAACGGTGGTCGCCTGCTGCACAAGTGTAAGATTATCCAGTACTGGTGGAAAGCCATATGATACCTGCTTCTCAGAAAACCTTTCCTGTACTGAAAAATTATAGTAAATATCGTGGAGAAAAAAAAAAATCAGCATTCTTAGTCAGGTGTCCAGTGTCGCTTGTGAATAACGCTCTCCTCAGCGGTAAAATAAAATCTCTATGAAATGTTATGTCATATCCGGGAGAGTAAATTGTATGTGTTTCGTACTACAGAGGAGAACCGACGTACGAAGGATTAGGTGGCAAAGCAGTTGCTGTTTTTACATTGCGACTTAACATTTTTTTTTTGCGTTAGGAAAGATGTGCTAATATATCCGGGGCGTAGTGCAGGCCCCTGTGACGCAAGTGTGCCCCAAACCTCCAAAGGCGGCCCCAGTCAGCCTTGGTCAGTGAATATATGTGAGATGTGGTTGATTCAGTGCCCCTTATCACATTCTGCCGAGAGGCTCCATCATTCTGTGTGACGCATCTGAATATATCGCATATTGCATTTCGGCCATTCAGTATCATTTGCACAAATCCTGCCTCATGTATATTAATGAGACCGGGTTCCCTCTGTGAAGCCTAGCGAATGGCTGCGATTGTGAATGCAGTAAAGGGGGCATACGATGGTTAGCAGGCCTCTATGACTGCATTGACAAAATGACTTCCTTACAGCATTTGTCCCTTAAAGTGGCAGGGGTGTTGTAAAATACAAGCTTCGGCAAAGCCAATTGTTCTGGCCATAGCAAGCTGGTGCATATTTTTCTGTTTTTTTTAAATTGCAATCGAAGCCATATGTTTATGGTGGTCCTCTTCTAAAGCAGACGTACTTAGAAAAGTTATAGAAACCCTTTTAGTTTTTATGCACATCACAGAAAAATTATCCTTATTGGCGCAAAGAAAGGGCACTATTGGCTTTGAATTAATGTAACCTGAAGTCAAAGTTTAAGCTCAAAAAGAAGATAAAAAATTAAATCGGCATAAAGGAAAGAATGAAAAAGGTATTGACAAGGAAAACTGATGGCCCAACTGAAGCACATTTCTTTTCGGTGGATGTACACGCGACAAAATGCAATCACTTCCAGCGAAAGGCACCAATGATTGAAGTAGGCTGACCCATTGCCCTATGCTGTATGCTGTGTTCAGAAGCAAAATGTGAATGACATCTGAATAGACCAGTGGATGAAAAGGGCTGATCCAAAGTCCGGGCTGATCCAAAGACCCTCTAGCTATATTTTTTAATTTATTACATTAGGCTGCTAGTCAACTAAAGATGTTCTCAAGCCAGACCTAAAAATGTTATTGATACAAAGGAATGGTGTTCACAGTAGTTTCTGGACTGCTGTATTATTCCTTCTGTGTCCAAAGCCCACATTCACAGAGTTAAGGTTGTCCTGCACAAAGTCACAAGAAGGGAGGTGGTGTGTCTTTCATGCACCTGTTCTTTATGAGTTAAATCTATTTACGCCTTTTAATATCACTTTAGTCCATTACAACTTCGGTTTTTACATCTGGAAAGCATGTGTTTTTTTGGACCCCACATTCTTTGTGAGTGCACAATCTTTCGTGCATCGTACTTGAAATGACGTTTGTCATTTGCCGCAATCTGACAATATATAATGTTTCTGCCAAGAGACTTAAGATTTGTACAGTGCTTAGTGAAACCTTTCTAAAGTCTGCTATTTATTTATGCTTCTCAGTGTTCAAAGGACAATCTCAGTTTATGTTATTGTAAAATCTGTTGTTTCTAAAATATACATTCTCTTATTTTATTATTCATTCTGCTTATCAAATTATAAATTAACATAATTTTATAAAGTGCTTTGTGTGTGCTTGAACGTGTACCATTTCTCAGAAACAGGCACTAGGATCCCATGTTTCCATGAGAAATTTAAAATGTGATGCTTTACGTATCTATGCTAGTTCAGGCAATACGGTTAACACAGGCAGGTGTTCGTTGAAAAGTGCAAAGTGTGAGTGTAGTGATAAATACTGGGAGTTTAATTTTATTGTGTAATGTGCATGATTTGCTTTATGCAATATAGCATTTAACTCTAGGTGAAGGAATTCGCTGTACCAGCTCCCACATTTAGCATTTAGAATGGTCCTTCCTGGGAATGGATATCTTATTAATCCCTCAGGTTAGCAAAGTGGTCAGATCAGATCCTTCCTCTCAGAACTCCCTGAAGAATACCCCACGTTGGTTTCCCCAGTGGGTGTAGAGATTCATCACCCCTGTAGTGTCTGCTCTAGACTATGCCAACATCATCTACCTGGTGTCACGACTTGCTCCCTGCATTCCCGTGTCCACCACCAGGGGGCTGAACTGGGGGACTTTCCAGTCCTCTAATAAACTTCCAGACCCTCCCCTGCATGCAAATCCTGACTTCCAGCCATTTGGACACTTATTGGGAACTAACATCCATTCCCAATCCATGCCGGGTTTTGTGAAGCCAGCCTACTCAGGCCTGAAAACTCCATTACCCAGGATTCCCTGCTCACTGCTTAGTCTCCACCCCTGCAGGCCAAGGATGGGTGGAGGAATTCAGCTCACCTGTGGCTGGCTGCTGCTAGCCTGCTCACACCTGCTGCACATGATTACTGTGAGCTCTTTTAAGCCCCAGCTCCCTTCAGTCCAGGGTTGGTCATTGTAAGCTGTTTACCGGTGAGACCGATCCTTGTTTCCTGTGCTCCCTGAGCTTTTTGTTTCCAGTGATTCCTTAGCTATAGATAATCCTTGTTCTTTGTTTCCTGAGCTATAGCTATTCCTTGTGCCTGCCTTAGCACTGCCTGCAGTGCTACCTAGTATCCTGAGCTATAGTTAGTCTCTGTTCCTTTTCCTGGGCTTCAGCTATTTCTTGTGCCTGACTTGCACTGCTTGCAGTGCGCTCTTGACTCCTTGTTTCCTGAGCTATAGCCATTTTCCTGTTTCCTGAACCAGCACTGCTTGCAGTGCTTCCTTGATTCCTGAGCCTTAACATTTCCTTGTTCCTGACCTGTAGTGCTACTTTGACTCCTGAGCCTTTGCTCAATTCTTGCCCCAGCTCTGCATCCTATGCTACTTTGTTTTCTTGTTTCCTGACCCTGTACTATTCTAGTATACCCTTGTAGCCTCCCTTTCTGTATATCCTTTTCCAGTCCCTGCCTTTCATCTCATTTCCTTGGTTCCAGTTCTAGTTTGCTATCTTTCTATTCTGCTGTCTCGCTTCTGTTACCTTGTATGTTTGTTACCTGCTTTCTGCCAAGTGTGCCCTGTGATTTCCTTCCTTTCCTGTTAAGCACTCCTCTTTGCTAGCTCCTTGTCGATTGTGCTTGTGTTTAGTTCTACCCCTTTGCTGTTACTGCCTTGCGTGTTCCTGTTTGATCGCCAGGATCCGTGGGCACGGCTGACTACCTAGGTGGTGTTTCTTGTTCACTGTGAGTATTGTCTTTGAGTTACTGTTATAACATCACCATAGGTATAAGCTCCACAGACCCTGCCTTTGTATACATATCCTATATGTGGGTATTTCCAGTCAGTATCTGTAACAGCAATTGTGGGTGATGAACTTACTGAGCTTCAGTCTTACCGTGTGGAGCTCCTGAGTGCTTTACCCCACATCCCCTTTATTGTTAACGTTGTTTCATGTTTAAGTGTATTGCACATCCGTCCTGGGTTTAAGTGATTCTGAATGCTGAGCCGCCTCATGAGTGCCCTTCCTTTCCGAGTCTCACCCTTCTTGTTCACCTCTACAGGCTTCCCCTTTGGATCCCTTTTCTCCTCTGACTTCCTGTGTGCTCCTGGGCAGCGCTGTACTCCTCTCTGTCTTTGTTTTCTACCCTGTTCCCAGTCCTTGCCCAAGTCCCTGACTGTGTTCCCCACATAGTCCCGGACAGGCCCTGACACCTGGAGGTCCCCGTCTTCTACCTTCACATGCTCCTGTAATTCCATAACACAGCAGCCGTTCCACCGTCAAACACTGGACACATTACTCCAGCCTTGCAAGTGTTCCACTGGCTCTCAAACTCCAGACTTCTGTGTTTCAAGGTACTCTGCTTTGCATATTGGACCTTCAATAGAGAATCCCCCTTTTCCTGGAACAAAAACTTCAAACCTACGTACTCAGAAATCACCTAGAGTCAAAGGTGGCTCTTCAGAAATTCAGAAAAAGCTGCATAGCCAATGTAAGAAAGTGGGTTATTAATTGTGGTTGATGTGAGTCTACAGTTCTAAAGAAAGTGTACTCTTGCATCTGGATGGTGGTAACACCATGCTCCATGGCCTCCCAGACTCTACACTCGCACCCATTAAGGGCATCCTACATACTGCAGCATGTCTCATCTTAGGCTTAAAGAAATTTGATCACGTGACCCCCATTCTCATGGATCTCCACTGGTTCCTTTTGCCAGACCACATCATCCTGTAAACCTACAGCATTTACAAAGCCATCACGACTAGTGCACCCACTTGGAGACAAGTTCACCATCTCTGGTGGTTTTCACCACACATGCAGCAAGGACACCATCAGACTGCAGACTAAAAAGAGTAGGAAAATACAAAATCCCCTCTGCATGGTTGGATACTGGAAACGGCCCGATGTGGAGCCCGTTTATGTCATGATTATGTTTGTCGACTAGAGGATCTCTCGACCCAGCCAAGTGGGTCATTAAGAACAGCCAGTATGTCATTGTTAACAATTGACTGGTTATCTTTTCCTCTTACTTATTAATCATTTCACTGGTTGATGCTGATTGGCTGCGAGTTTAAGTTGGCCCCTATGAATGCCTAGAAACCTGCTTCATAAGGTCTATCTGATAGAGACATCCACCGCAGATTCCTTATCTTATAATCCTTCCCAGGCGCCAGACTGGATCTGGAAAAACTTTCAGAAGTACCTCTGCGTGTTGGTAGAGGGCGTCGAGTGACTCTATAGCACAGCTTTCCAAACTTTTCATGTTGGTGACACACCTTTTAGACAATCTTCATCTTGTGACACGGTAATGCGTGCGAGCGCGCCTAAACCACCTAAGGGGGGTTTGGGGGGGTTCTCCCCCCGAGAAAATTTTGACAAAATAGTGGGCAAATGGTGCATTTTCAAGCAAATTTGAGAAAGCAGGAAGGTTAATAAAGCAATTGTGAATCTATTCTAACAAAGACAGTGACTGGCAAAACTGGGTGTAAGCAAGATTAGGTTTGTGCCTGAAACAAGAATATAATCATGCACACATTGACACATGCCCCAGTGATTTACGGCACAAAAAGGGGGGGTGCACGTACTGCCAACCCTTTCAACCTTCATCTCAGCCTTTGCAACTACTCTGACAAGAATAAAAGGACCAGTGGTCATACCCACAACCATTGTTCATGCATAATAACGTGCATGCTGCTGATCTATTCCAGAACTGGTGGCCTCTTGCCACCTGCGCCCCTTCGAATCGCCACAATAAAAAAAACATTTAACATGAAAAAGTCAATCTTAGAAAACATGTTTCACCTGTAGCCCATTTGAAATATTTTCATGCATACCATACCACAGAAGCGGGTACCTGGGGTATGTAAACATGTCTCTCATACCTCCCCCTCATACTCTGCTTACAGTGCTGGAGTATGTAAATGTCTCCCATACCTCCCCCTCATACTCTACCACAAACATGCATAAATATACAGACAAAGGATGACCGACACATGTTCAAAAACAAACATACAATCACATGCATAGAAATATGTGACATTTCCAGACTCGTGCACACGCTCTCTCACACACATACACACACTCACACACACAGAGATGACCCAACGAAGCGAATACCTTACTAATCACTCATTCGGTGTGTCGAAACTGCCCTCGTTTTCAAACATTGCCCACTTTACTAGCTGTATAATTCACTAATGGGGGGGTCACTTTTATTTGATGCCAGGACTATTTTCTGTCCCAGTCCGACCCGGCTGTTGTGTGTGCATGGAACTGCGCCGCTATGTGGATAGAAAGGCATTGGGCTGACTTCGTTGGGGCCTTTCTCATCCTTTTCTAAAATTAGAAGGCACAGTCCTGAATACTTTTAGCAAAGAGGAGAAAGCTAAGTTTCAAATGCTTTTTATTTGCTTTATCTTTACTGCATATGAAGTCAGGTTAGTGACACTACTAATTACATTTGACAATCCGTGTAACACTGCTAGCGAGAGTACAAAAGTGAATTTTAGCAACACACCAGTAAACTGATCGAAATGCTCAGTCAAGAGTGCTCTTGTCTTTGCTATGTGCCGTTAAGATGTTATTTCTCACTCCCTACCTTTGTGGGTTAATCAAGTATATTTTTTAAGGCATTTCTTACTTTATTTTTTAATTATCTCGCAATCAGGATTATGTAGATGCTTTTATAGGAATAAAAATAAATACCTTCATACGGTTAAAATGTGAGGGGGTGACGGTCTCATGTTACAACTACAGCTGTTTTAATGAATTCGTGGTTAGGCTGTTTGTACTCATTTATTCATGTAGCGTAGTGCTTGGGGAAAGTAATGTCTTCTAATCTTGTCTAAAAACATCTGTTAGCAGTAGTAAACATATTAGATTAAAAACACACCACCCTCTTCGCTGGCGCAGTTGCTTCAGACTAAAAACATAACAACTGCATTACAGCCGCGCAATCAAATGATCATTTCCTGTCACGCTATGTTCCTGCCTACAAATTACATTTAACAAACTATGCAAGACCGTCCATCAGATCACGGGAATGGATTTAATTTGAAATATTTACAGAGCCGCTCGGCCGAGCTACTGGTCTTCGAGTGATCAATATAAATTCAATTAAGAAGCCTACTCTAGCCACAAAACAAATCAATCGCACGGAACAATTATGTGTCACAAACAGAGGCACATTTTACAAGGTGAGCTTGGCAATTATTCATCATTCGACAAACTAAGGCCAGACAGCAAATAACGCGTGTGATACTGCACACCTGTTGTTATCGATCTTGCAGAAAACAAGGGAGGACACCTGCAACATCGCGGCTACCGGGGCCTCTGAGGTAGCTACGTAGAGTAGGCCCTAAACAGAGTTTTAAAATTTCGAAAATTTAGCTTACCGAGCGGCTGGGGAGCAGAGGCGGCTCCGTGGTCACTGCGTCGCAAAGGGAACAAGGCCGCGCGCTCAGCTCACGCTCGCATAACGCTTCTCCTTCCTCCGCGTACGCCGTACTGCGTCACTGAATGCAAACGCCCAAGAGAGCATTCGACCTAATATGCCCGCAGACGTCATCGTCGCGCGACACACCCACATATGGGAGGCGACACAGTACCGTGTCGCGACACACACTTTGGAAAGCTCTGCTCTATAGTCACGTCGTCTCCCGAATGTGACGTCAACGGAGACCATATACGTCCTCCCCCGACGCACTGATGGCAATTCCTACTTTTCCACGCTAGCGACGCAAATCCGCACTGCAGGTTTTCAGTTACAGTTTTTCAGCCTACTTGATGTTTTTTCATCGGGGCAGTGTGCCTTTTTCCACCCTTTTTCAATGTCCTCGGAGTTCAAGCCTTGTGAGTTATGTTGACGACAAATGTCCGCCACGGACCCTCACCCGTTTGCATGTGGTGTCTGGGTGAGCACCACGACTCTGACGAGTGCGACTTTTGTCATCAGCTCCGACCAAAGGCGGGAAGAGAATGTCGCATGAAGCTCATTGCAGTGCGGATGTCGCAGTCATCGAAGTCTTCTCGTTGACCGACCGTTCCCGCGGGTGTCATTCTCCTTCGACGTTCAGAGGTAATCCTCGGAGTAGGCGGTCTAAGTTGCTGCGCCTCCTGTCTTCGTCGCCTACCGATCTTCTGTTGAAGTGTTTGGGGCCTGAGTCTGCCTCATGCCTCCCCACCTATCCTGGGGCTGGGTCGACTTTGACCCAGATGAGAAAATATTATCAATCTCTTCATTCTATTTTTGGGTTGTCACCTTCCACTGGAGCGCCCTTGGGCCCCACGGAGGGGCATATGGTCGTGCTTGTGTCCCCGCCGGCGGGTTCTCCCTTGGCGTCAGGTCGACCTCCACTTTCTGAAACTGTAGCGACGCCAGTTCACAGCCAATTAAGGCTACCACATCCGGCACCTGCTTCTGGTTTACCAACTCCGGTGTCTGCGACAGGCTCTAGTCTGCTGGTTCCCACAGTGGTGCTGTCAGCACCACTCGACGCTCCTTCAGATGTGGAGGCATCAACTTCTCAGCATCGACCGGCTTCAGTTGCGGCATCGGATGCAGCTCCCATGGAGTCGCACACGTTTTATGTGTGACGACGCCATGCTATAGGCGGCCATTTTGGGTTTACTAAAACCCATTAGATTACATGCACTGAGGGCTCTGACAGCCATTTTAGGAAAGTTCAGTGGAGCGCAACTGGCACAATCAAAAGAAACGGAGGAAATAAAGGATTATTCCTTTTGCACGTGCGCACCAGAAGATCAGTTATTTGATGGGCAAAATATAAAAGGATATATATATTTTAAAAAAGTGGAAAGAGATTTTAGTATATAGTTCTAAGGTGGTGCAGAAAGTAAGCATATTACTGAAGAGCAGAAATAGTTATTTTGGTGACTAAGAGAATATATTGGTAACATATTAAGATAATTGAGGAGGGAGAGTCTTCTGAAGCAGGAAGTAGATAGACTTCCTTGAAAAAGATGGTGCAGGAGGAGGTACGGGCCTCTGTGAAAGAAGCATTAGAATCTATTTTGAGAAGGATAAGAAAGACTGTGGAATAGCTGGTGAAGTATATTGGTCCATGGAGGAGGATGATGAGAATAAGAATAAAAAATCTGGTAAGAGAAAAATTAAAAGAAAGACTATTGAATTGGAGACATGACAATGATAATTATGATGAATTTATTTTAGATGATTATGGCAATGATGGATAGGACATGGATTATGATAAAATAGAGATGTTAAGGAAGGAGAAAGGGATCGTGAAGGATAGAGATTGGTGGCCTATGCCTCATGTGGCTGATTTTATAAAATTGTAGATTTAGAGGACATTGGAAAAGAGGTCAAGGGCCGTAATGAGGGCAGACAAGATTCTTTAATTGTAGAGTAATGAAATGCATTAAGTTACAGAGACCACCTAGGACTAGGTATAATTGTTTGTGGGATGTAAATTTTATATTTCAGTTATTGGAGAGTTGGCCTGCCAATACGTATTTATATTTACGACAGCTGTCTTGTAAGTTGGCAACATTGCTGTTTAATTTCTTTCAGGAGAGCTTCAGATGTGAGAGCTTTGTAGGTAAGTAATAGGGTATATAACCCAGATGGAGTACTGTTTCAAATTACAAGACAGTCTAAGACTATCTTCGATTTTCTATCCAAGGTTCAATAAGCATCAGAAGTTATGTGTAGTGCGCTGTTTAAGAGACAATTTGGTTATTTTCAAGTATGACACAGGATTTGTTTGCAACGGAGCAGCTGTAAAGAGGAAGCTGGCAGCTGGGCTGAGACTTATATAGACCTTAGTGACATTCTGGTTCTGGAATTTTAGGTGTGGTTATTGTTTTCTTTGAAGTGCTGTAGTGGAGTGGCAATTAAAGACTTATGCATAATGAAATGAAGTTCAGATTCTCTCTTCCCAAATTTGGAGAATCTACATTTTTCATAGATGTGCACAGGTTAAATACATCTTTCACTGTTAGAATACCTGAACCGCGTAGGAAAGTCCGCAACAAACCTTTTCTCTCAATAGAAGAAATATGGCAAATTAGGTACATATGTTGTAGGGAATGCTTTTAGCTCTTGCAGGAGAGATCACCGTTAATAGTCACATAGCCACACTTCCTCTGAAACATTCTTGGCAATAAGTCCAGTCAAAATCTTAGTAAGAGCTGTCTTAGTCTTTTTGCTAAGTAACAGTGTAATGACCAAAATTTACTGGACTTTCACACCACATGCCTCAAGTGTGGAGCGGGAGGAGGCAATTTTTGCTCACAATTTGCGATTGTAGCCATCAGTCCTTCTGGAGGAGGGAGGTTGCAGACAAGCTCTCTGGGGTTTTAGGGGTGCAGTTTGTGATTCATAAGACACTACAATGTTTGATTCTGGGCATCACAAACAATGGTCTGACCTGGAACAAACTTTTCCTCTGTGCCATGGGATGAATGATTGGTAAAAATATATCTGGTGTAAGTGGAGGAACTCCCTGAGTCCAACATGGGCAAATTAGAGCCCGGGATTGGAGCACTGCTTGGAGACAGGAATAGTGGTGTATGAAAGTAAGGGTTGCCCTTGAAAGTTTGGAAAGATATTGGTCCTTTGGAGGGAATATTATGGCATAGACATTTGGGCTCAGTCTACACCTTGCCTAGCATGTTAGCATAGAAGTGAATGACCCAAGAGAATTAATTAGGTCTGTTGTTAGGTCAGTTAGCCATATAGAGTTGTAAACTGTCTCATTGATGAGGTGCTTTGGTGGGACAATATGTATGTATGTATACAACTCCTCCCATTTTGTTATTGGTGGGATTTACTCCTTTATTTCCGTTGGTCATAGCACACCCCATTTGTTCGGTCTTAGTCCATGTTGATTGACCCATTCTTAATTATTGAAAGCACAAAAGTGCAATTGTTAGCTCTGGATTGACTGTCAGAAAAACAATCCGTTTAGCACAAGGGCTTCTCCCATGCACATTTAATTGATGCTAAACCTAATTTTAAACCCACAGCATCACTTATGATTTAGAGAGATATGTCAAGCATTTCCCCTCCAGGCAATAGAGCATAGTTTTGGGATTCAGCAAAAGTATTTTATAAGCACATAGAACCAAATGCTCTACATGGTTTTAAAAGCTTTAATAAGTGATACTGTAGAAGAGCCACCATACAGATAAATACATCTAAAAAGTGTGCCTGCATCCACAATTGCAATAGTAGCCACAGCTTCCCAGGGAGCTGTCCAATTTAAACTTTGAGACAAAAATATCACCCAAATACTGATAATCAAATACTGTCCGCAGTTGTTTCACCACAGACAACATACGGTCAAATGTTTTGCTATGTCTTTTCCTTTTAACTTGCCTTCTCCAAACTCAATCACTTCAGTATTGTTTATATTAATTGTGCTGGTGCTTACTGTACAATAGTCAACTAGGGCATCTAATTGACTTTTGAAGTTTATTTGGCACGTCGAGGATGACCATCACGTGTACTTTAGGAGAAAAAATAATAGTTTGAAAGATGGAATGATGCGTCTAATAAACAGTGGCTTAGAATTCTCTTAGCACTCTATATTCACCCTGTATACCCTTCTGTCCTCAATTATTCAGTTACTCGCTATTGTGCAGACCTCCGACCGCAGAGGTCTGTGCGGTGCTCTTGCTCTTACAGCCGTAAAGAGGAGTCAGATGACTTCTTCCTCTTCTGTTTTGTTTTGGATGTTTATTTTGTTGGTTTTCTGTGATGCTCTTTGCAGCCAGTGATATCATTGTCTCCCAAAGATAACAAATAAAAACCCTTACATTCCCTTAATCAATTATGATTGTTGGAGCATACTGTTCCTATTGCACTTTTACTTGGAACTAGACTTTTCTTCCTTCTCAGTTGTAATGTGTTGCTTTGGTGGTTACAATCCATTGGAGACTGCATTTCTTAGCTTTTCAAAATTATCTGCGCTCTCTGAACAAACATGTTGTAAAATATGCTGCTGGATATAAGGAGTTAATTTCATTTGAATTATACCATTCTTTCTAAATTTTGTTTTTACAGTTGCACTGTTGGTGATCTCCAACTGAAGATAGATAATTTAGAGAGGACCAACTCAAAATTGCTGGAGGAGGTTTGCAAATAATATGTCTTTGTTAAAGTATTTGTCTGTGAATTTATGCATTACAAGAATATCTCAATTTTTTTCAATCATGTTGATTTAAAAAGTATAAGCTTATACATTATTATATAAACATAGTTGATTCCTGGGTTAGTCCTTCATCTGTATATAGAACATAGCCTCAAGTAAGTATTCATGCTTCCTGAGATATACAAGTGATAACTAATATATCTCTTATAGTGTGGTAATTATATGTTATCCTGATTAATATAGTGTTATCTGTTCCTCAATTACTGTGTATGATGTAGGCTCTGACTTAGGGGGGATTATTAGAGTATGTGCTGGGGAGGGCAGTTAGCCACAGTCTTGCCACAGCAGGTAGATGGAAGCAAGTAATACTGAACAGTCAGTAGGTAAGAAGGGGTTATTTTTACGGAGATGGCAATTATCAATAATGGCAGTCCAAAAGGAGTAGAAGTACATTCTCGATTTAGCGGAACTGGAGTACTGTGTGCAGAGCCATGTGTGACATATGAGTAATAGAGAGGATAATTGTAATTGTAAATGGTATTTATATCGTGCCTACTACTCCTGATAAGGCGTTGAAGGGATTTGCAGCGAGTAGCATGATACTCTGGAACCCAACATTGGAGGTTAATAGTTTTTTTCTATTAGTTGTGTTAGGTTTGTGCTCTTGAAATTCTTCAGTGTTTAGTAGAGTTTAGAGTAGGGATACGATGATGGGAATGGATTTGAAAGGGGAAGTAAGTAAGGAGGTAAACGTTTGAGAAAGATGTTTGGGAGTTCATAGTAGTCAGAAAGGTTTAGGAGGAGTCGGAGAGAGGAGGGATGGGACAAAGGTTGAAAGGAGGATTTTTTTCATAACAAAAAACAAAATCAACTTGTGTGTGTGTTTGTATATGTATATATATGTGTGTGTGTATATATATATATATATATATGTTTTATTGGCTGAAGAAACTCCTCTACATAAATACCGTGCATAGAAACAGCAATATTTACATGGTCGGATGTGCACTTTTATTTTGTGATGAAGTATGCAAAATTCTCATGACATTTCTTAAAGTTTTGGTAGCAAGCATAAACTCCTCTATATGCACCTATACGTACACTGAAGCAGCAGTTATGACATTGTCTTACATACACATGTATCTTCTGCTGTGATATACATTTGTCCCCTCATATAAACGTATCTGCTTATAACAGGAAGCATAGTTCAATGTACAATGACACATGTATAATGACAACTTCATCTCTATGACGTGAGAAGCTTAGTTTGTCATGTCTGTGAATACTGTTGTGGTACACTGTTGTGTTGTGACTATAGTTGTTATGTCTGGAAGAGTCAGCTCCTGACTAATATTCTGAAGGTAAGATGGTTGTCAATGGTCTTATGTGTGTGGGTAGTAAATTTCATAATTTGGCTGCTTGAACAGAGAAAGATGTTCCAGCCATGGTTTTTTTCTTGTATGTAGGAACGCCGTGGCAGGGAGCCATTTCTTGAGCATAGGTTCCTTTGTTGGATGTATTTGTTGATTTTCTTCCTGATGAAAATTGGTCCTTTGCCATGTATTTCTTTGTGTGGTACAAAGCAGCTTGAAGGTGGATCTTCTGGCAACTGTTAACCAGTGTAGGGCCTTCAACGCAGGGAAGATGTGTGATTGTGGCTTTATATGTAGGAGTCGTCTAGCAACATAAAAGGGGATGCACCAAGCATGAACCAAAGGGAAAAAAGAATTAGGGAGCATAAAGCAGGGGGTGGGAAGCAGGCACCTAGTGATTGACCTAATCCCCTCCACTAACGAATGTCTTTACAACGCACGCATTTTAATGAAAATGCCTTTACAGCGAAATTATTTACAACGAATATCCCTTTACAATGAATGCCTTTACAGCGAAATTGTAAGTATTTAACAAGTAAGTATAAACCCTTTTTAAATATATATGGGTTGATTTTTATCTGTAAAATACTTACATATTTGTGGTAAAGGCATCCATGCTAAAGGCATGTATTTATAAATACTTGTATATCAACAATATAAATACATATGAATTTTTATATATATATATATATATATATATATTATCTACTGGCGATCGCCAGTAGATAGTTATAGTTACAACCTATTATCCATAGAAATCCGCGACATTCTATTTGAAATAACTCTCTTGCCGGTTGACGTATCTTCGCAAAATTTTCAAACTTTGTGGCCCGCTCCGGTCCGCTCCTACCCTGAAAGTCTCGGGGGATTCGTCCAGCGGGGCCGAGAAAAAGGGGTCCCAAAACGCGTTTTCCCCATGCAATTTTCCATAGGAAACTTTAGACACGGCTACAGCCCGAACTGCTGAACGGAATTACACCAAATTTGGCAAAGAGGTAGTTCTTGGTTCAGAAAGAACCCTTTTTGTTAAATGGTGTAAATCCGTTCAGTAGTTGCTGAGAAAATCAAAGTAAAAAGATAGTGATATCTATGGCCGAGTAGGGTCCGCGTACCCTCCCGATCACGCGCTGCATGTTAATTGGCTGTCAGCTGGCTGTCAACATTCCGATTCAGGAAATGTTGGCAGCCATTTTATCCCTCGGTAGGGACAGAAACAAGTGCGCAAAGCGCACAAAGGGAGCAGGGTAGAAACACCCTGACCCCCTAGGTTTGCTCAGGGGTCCCACAAGGACCCCCTGGGCAAAAAATTTTTATTTTTTAAAAATCGGCAGGATGCGCTCAGGGTGCGCGAATCCTGCCGAAAAAAAAAATCGACGCGGTCTCCGCGCTTCGATTGTATTTGCCCGGGTGGCCCAAGTCCCGGGAGCATGGTTGGGGGGCTTAATTTTATGTGTGGGGGCCTCAAAGGGCCCCCAAGCCCGAGGACCGCCACCCCCTGGGCTTTTTTAAAAATGGTGCGGGAGGGCTCTGAGCCCTCCCGCAGCCCGAGACCACCACCTCCCGGGGCTTTTTAAAAATTGAAAAACCTGTGTGGGGGCACCAGCCCCCACACGCCCGAGACCGCCACCTCCCGGGGCACTAAACATTTAAATATGGGGGTCCGTTACGGACCCAGAGCCCAGGGACCACCACCTCCCGGGGCTGTGCAGTTAAGGGAGGGGGCCGCGCGGCCCCCTCCTGGAGCCCTTGATGGCCCTGGGGACCGCCACCCCCAGGGCCGGCTCCTGCAGTGTCCCGGGGTGCCTACCCGGAACACTGTAGTTTGCTATGGCAGGACGGGAGCCTCGCGGCTCCGTCCTGCCATAGCAAACTGCTGGATATTGGAAGAGAGAGCAGGAAATCTGCTCTCTCTTCCAATATCAAAGCCGATGCTTTCCACATGGGGAGCTGCATCTTAGCAGCTCCCCATGTGTCACGCTATGCCGGCTCCCAAGGGACGCGGGAGCCGGCGGGACTGTGGGGGCTTGGGGACCCCCACAGTCCCCAATGGAGAGGAGCCAGCACCGGGGGATGGGGTCCCGGGGCAAGTAGTGTCCCGGGAGGGGGCCACGCGGCCCCCGCCCCAAAGTTTAAATTTTTTTTTAAAAAGGGTATGGCCGGCCCGGAGTATGGGGTCCCCGGGGCCTTAAATGGCCAGAGGAGGGGCCACGCAGCCCCCTCCAAGAATAAAAATAAAAATAGAGGCCATGCCCCAGGGGATGGGGTCCCGGGGCCAATACAGGCCCAGGGAAGGGGGCCACGCGGCCCCCTTCCCGTTTTAAAAAAAAAAAAATTAAAAAAAGGGGTAAGGCCCTGGGGGATGGGGTCCCCAGGGCCCAAAAACAGGGAAAAAGTAAGGGGGCCACACAGCCCCCTTCAGAGACAAAAAAAAAAAAAAACGATCGGGCCCGCAGGCCCGCCCCTTTCTTCACCACTCTGCAAGCGCGCCCCTGGCGCGTTTGCAGAAGAGGACGAATTCCCCTTGAATACTGGGGGTCCCTGGGGGCCAACTAGCCCACCAGGAACCTCCAGTATGCGCCAGAGAGCTGCGTTGCAGAGAGGTGTACAGAGGCCACGCCCCTTTTTACACCTCTCTGCAACGCAGCTCTGTGGCGCTTTTGGATATACCTGTTGGGCTAGTTGGCCCCCAGGGACCCTCAGGATTCAAGGAGTTAATCCCCCGACTTAAAACGCGCCACGGGCGCGTTTGCACAGTGGTGAAGGGAGGGGCGGGGCTTCAGGTGACATCTGTGCAAACGCGCCCGTGGCGCGTTTTAAGTTGAGGATTAAATCCCTTCAATCCTGAGGGTCCCTGGGTGCCAACTAGCCCAACAGGTACATCCAGAAAGCGCCACAGAGCTGCGTTGCAGAGAGGTGTAAAAGGGTGTGGCCTCTCTACACGTCTCTGCAACGCAGCCCCTGGCGCATATTGGAGGTTCCTGGTGGGCTAGTTGGCCCTAAGACCCTCAGGATTCAAGAGACTTAATCCCCCAACTAAAACGCGCCACGGAGCGATTCACAGATGTCACCTCAGGCCCCGCCCCTCCCTTCACCATTGTGCAAATATTCTTCTAAAATCATCCGAAATACGAATTCCGATTTACTCACCTGTTATCAGGAGAGACCTCAGTGCTGCATCTTTCAGCCCAGTACTGGTCCTGAAAAGTAATTTTAACCGTTCTTACCGGTAACTTGAATTTCCTTCATAGGCTAACATTGACTGGTTTCACTTGGAAATTCTTCTAAGTGTGGAGTTTTGGAACTTTAAAATATTCCTCTAAAATCAGCCGAAATACGAATTCCGATTTACTCACCTGTTATCAGGAGAGACCTCAGTGCTGCATCTTTCAGCCCAGTACTGATCCTCAAAAGTAATTTTAACCGTACTTACCAGTAACTTGAATTTCCTTCCATAGGATATCATTGCCTTCTTTTTGCTGAAAAAGTTTCTAAGTGTTGATTTTTGAAACATACAAATATTCCTCTAAAATCAGCGAAATCCGAATTCTGAATTACTCACCTGTTATCAGGAGAGACCTCAGTGCTGCATCTTTCAGCCCAGTACTGGTCCTGAAAAGTAATTTTAACCGTACTTACCAGTAACTTGAATTTCCTTCCATAGGCTAACATTAACTGGTTTCACTTGGAAATTCTTCTAAGTGTGGAGTTTTGGAACTTTATAATATTCCTCTAAAATCAACCAAAGTACGAATTCCAATTTACTCACCTGTTAGGAGAGAACCCAGTGCTGCATCTTTTAGCCCAGCACTGACCCTGAAAAGTAATTTTAACCGTACTTACCAGTAACTTATATTTTCTTCCATAGGAATCCATTGTCTGGTTTTTAGCAGAAAAGTTTCAAAGTGTCGATTTTCACAAACTACAAATATTCCTAAAAAATCGCCTGTATGACTTAAACGCATTCTTTCAACTGTTTACAGGAGATGCACCAGTGCTGGATCAGGATCCAACACTGAGTAAGAAAAAGTAACGATAACAGTTTTTACCTTCTAAGTGAATTTCCTTCCATAGGATAACATTGGTGATTCTATGAGAAAAAGTTTCTAAGTGTCAACTTTTAAAGTACAATAATATTCCTTAAAAATCACGACTGTAACCAAAGCGCTTTTACTCAACTGTTTACAGGAGATGTCCCAGGACTGAATCTAGGATCCAGTCCTGTGGTTAGAAATGTAATCCATAAAGTAACTAATTGCATTTAACTAGAAATTCACATTGAGCTGAATGTTGCATTGTGTTTGAAAATGTGTTGCCCATTGCAACAACTGTAACTACTGTACTTAAAAGTCTATTGCCTATGTGCAAAGTATTTAAACTAAAGTAATTCATTCTGAGAAGTATTTTTGTAATGTAATGTATAATGTAATTACAATGTAATTTAAAAAATAAAGTATGTAAAAAAAATTGTTTCTAAAAATGTAGTAAATCAGTATGAAAAAAATTTATATAACAATTAATACATTTAAAAATTGTCATTTACAAAACCTTTGAAATTCACTGAAAAAACCGTATGTTTCAGACATGTTATAGTTACAAATTAGCATTTAAAAAACCTTTGAAATTCACTGAAAAACCATAGGTTTCAGGGACGTTATAGTTACAAATTAGCATTTAAAAAACCTTTGAAATTCACTGAAAAAACCATAGGTTTTAGGGACAGTTATAGTTAGTTGGACATTGCACTCGTACAAAACCCGTGAAATTCCCCGTTATAGTTAGTCCAGCTAACTATAACTCGCGCCCGCAATGCACTGCTGATGACGTCACATATTACATCACTCATGACATGGTCAGTGACATCACTGATGACATCACTGATGACATCTCAAATGACATCACTGATGACATCACTGATGACATCATCCATGTGATAATTTCATGCATCTTCTCACACCCTAATATAACCTTTGATACACCCACTCTAAATTACAGACTGCCATTCGCAAAACCATAGACACTCCAACACCAATAACTACATACCCACTCACTGATTCTTAGGTCTACACACACACATCCACTCACTCACCCGTACAGTCACTCATACTTATGGTCACTCAGTACAGGACTATCATATGCACTCATACTCCTATATAGACACTCAAACACCGCCACTCATCCATAGAGGTACTCACACACCTAGTCAGTCATGCAAATAATTAAACACACTACCATTTACTCACCTATACAGTTATACACACACCAGCTCACTCCCGTTATAGTTAGTTCAGCTAACTATAACTCAGCGCCCATAATGCACTGCTGATGACGTCACATATTACATCACTCATGACATGGTCAGTGACATCACTGATGACATCTCAAATGACATCACTGATGACATCATCCATGTGATAATTTCATGCATCTTCTCACACCCTAATATAACTTTTGATACACCCACTCTAAATTACAGACTGCCATTCTCAAAACCATAGACACTCCAACACCAAAAACTACATACCCACTCACTGATTCTTAGGTCTACACACACACACATCCACTCACTCACCCGTACAGTCACTCATACTTAGTCACTCAGTACAGGACTATCATATGCACTCATACACCTATATAAACACTCACACACCGCCACTCATCCATAGAGGTACTCACACACCTAGTCAGTCATGCAAAAAACTTAATCACACACCCATTTACTCACCTATACAGTTATACACACACCAGCTCACTTACTCATACAAATACTAGCACATTCTTACGCTCTTATACAATCACTGATACAAGTACACACTCATCCATACAGCCACTCTCACAATCACACACTCTCACTTATAGCCATTTATATACTCCAACACACATATATACTGCCTTTCACATATGTAGGTACTCACACATGTACCACTGAGATATACATTCAATCACTAACACACCCATACACACACTCACCCATACAGTCCATCACAGATGCACTCTTGAAACCATGCACCCAGTGAATCACCAACTCACACATCTATGCACAGAGTCACACACACCCCACCCACACAAACACTCAGGCACCCATACAGATACTCAGACAATCCATCAATAACCCATGTAGACACTCATGTAGCTATTCAGAAAGCCATGCAGCCGCTTACAAACCAACAGACAGACGGATACAGACATTCACACAGTTTAGTCCCTAACCCATGCATTCAGTAAGATACATTTAATCACTCACTTGTAGAGTCAGTCACTCACGTACTAAATCATCCATTCAGACACTTATACACCCACTCATTCTTCAATACGCCTTTCCCTATATATATTAAACATATTTAAACTTTACAGAAACACACAGTCACTGGATGATGTCATCAGTGATGTCATCAGTGATGTCATTTGAGATGTCATCAGTGATGTCATCAGTGATGTCACTGACCATGTCATGAGTGATGTAATATGTGACGTCATCAGCAGTGCATTGCGGGGCGCGAGTTATAGTTAGCTGGACTAACTATAGCGGGGAATTTCACGGGTTTTATGCGAGTGCAATGTCCAACTAACTATAACTGTCCCTAAAACCTATGGTTTTTCAGTGAATATATATATATATATATATATATATATATATATATATATATTCACTGAAAAACCATAGGTTTCAGGGGCGTTCTAGTTAGTTGGACATTTCACTCGTACAAAGCCATAGAAATTCCCGTTATAGTTAGTTCAGCTAACTATAACTCGTTCCCCGCAATGCACTGCTGATGGCGTCACATATTACATCACTCATGACATGGTCAGTGACATCACTGATGACATCACTGATGACATCTCAAATGACATCACTGATGACATCACTGATGACATCATCCAGTGACTGTGTGTTTCTGTAAAGTTTAAATATGTTTAATATATATAGGGAAAGGCGTATTGAAGAATGAGTGGGTGTATAAGTGTCTGAATGGATGATTTAGTAGGTGTGTGACTAACTCTATAAGTGAGTGATTAAACGTATCTTACTGAATGCATGGGTTAGTGACTAAACTGAGTGAATGTCTGTATCCGTCTGTCTGTTGCTATGTAAGTGGCTGCATGGGTTTGTGAATAGCTACATGAGTGTCTATATGAGTTATTGATTGGTTGTCTGAGTATCTGTATGGGTGCCTGAGTGTTTGTGTGGGTGGGGTGGGTGCGACTCTGTGCATAGATGTGTGAGTGGGTGATTCACTGGGTGGATGGTTTCAAGAGTGCATCTGTGATAGACTGTATGGGTGGGTAAGTGTGTGTAAGAGTGTGTAAGTGAGTGAATGTATGTCCCAGTGGTACATGTGTGAGTAACTACATATGTGAAAGGCAGTATATATGTGTGTTGGAGTATATAAATAGCTATAAGTGAGAGTGTGTGATTGTGAGAGTGACTGTATGGATGAGTGTGTGCTTGTATCAGTGATTGTATAAGAGCGTAAGAATGTGCTAGTATTTGTATGAGTAAGTGAGCTGGTGTGTGTATAACTGTATAGATGACTAAATGGGTGTGTGCTTAATTTTTGCATGACTGACTAGGTGTGTGAGTACCTCTATGGATGAGTGGCGGTGTGTGAGTGTTTATATAGGTGTATGAGTGCATATAATAGTCCTGTACTGAGTGACTATAAGTATGAGTGACTGTACGGGTGAGTGAGTAGATGTGTGTGTGTAGACCTAAGAATCAGTGAGTGTGTATATAGTAATTGGTGTTGGAGTGTCTATGGTTTTGACAATGGCAGTCTGTAATTTACAGTGGGTGTATTAAAAGTTATATTAGGGTGTGAGAAGATGCATCAAATTATCACATGGATGATGTCATCAGTGATGTCATTTGAGATGTCATCAGTGATGTCACTGACCATGTCATGAGTGATGTAATATGTGGCGTCATCAGCAGTGCATTGCGAGGCGCGAGTTATAGTTAGCTGAACTAACTATAGCGGGGAATTTCTATGGTTTTGTAAGAGTGAAATGTCCAACTAACTAGAACGTCCCTGAAACCTACGTTTTTCAGTGAATTTCAAAGGTTTTTAAATGCTAATTTCTAACTATAACGTGCCTGAAACCTATGGTTTTCAGTGAATTTCAAAGGTTTTTAAATGCTAATTTCTAACTATAACGTGCCTGAAACCTATGGTTTTCAGTGAATTTGAAAGGTTTTTAAATGCTAATTTCTAACTATAACGTGTCTGAAACCTTTGTTCTTTTCAGTGAATTTCAAAGGTTTTGTAAATGACAATTTTTAAATGTATTAATTGTTATATTTATTTTTTGATACTGATTTACTACATTTTTAAAACTATGTATTTGTAGATATTTTATTTTTTAAATTACATTGTAATTACATTATACATTACATTACAAAATATACTTTCTCAGAATGAATTACTTTAGTTTAAATACTTTGCAAATAGGCAATAGACTTTTAAGTACAGTAGTTACAGTTGTTGCAATGGGCAACACAATTTCAAACACAATGCAACATTGAGCTCAATGTTATGTTCTAGTTAAATGCAATTAGTTACTTTATGGATTACTTTTCTAACCACAGGACTGGATCCTAGATTCAGTCCTGGGACATCTCCTGTAAACAGTTGAGTAAAAGCGTTTTGGTTACAGTAGTGATTTTTAAGGAATATTATTGTATTTTAAAAGTTGACAGAAACTTTTTCACATAGAATCACCAATGTTATCCTATGGGATGAAATTCACTTAGCAGGTAAGTAGTGTTATCGTTACTTTTTCTTACTCAGTGGTGGATCCTGGATCCAGCACTGGTGCATCTCCTGTAAACAGTTGAAAGAATGCGTTTAAGTCATACAGGCGATTTTTAAGGAATATTTGTAGTTTGTGAAAATCGACACTTTGAAACTTTTCTGCTGAAAACCAGACAATGGATTCCTATGGAAGGAAATATAAGTTACTGGTAAGTACGGTTAGAATTACTTTTCAGGGTGAGTGCTGGGCTAAAGATGCAGCATTGGGTTCTCTCCTGATAACAGGTGAGTAAATCGGAATTCAGTAGTTCGGCTGATTTTAGAGGAATATTATAAAGTTCCAAAACTCCACACTTAGAAGAATTTCCAAGTGAAACCAGTCAATGTTAGCCTATGGAAGGAAATTCAAGTTACTGGTAAGTACGGTTAGAATTACTTTTCAGGATCTGTACTGGGCTGAAAGATGCAGCACTGAGGTCTCTCCTGATAACAGGTGAGTAAATCGAATTCGTAGTTCTGCTGATTTTAGAGGAATATTTGTAAGTTTCAAAAATCGACACAGAAACTTTTTCAGCAAAAACAGTCAATGTTAGCCTATGGAAGGAAATTCAAGTTACTGGTAAGTACGGTTAAAATTACTTTTCAGGATCAGTAATGGGTTCAAAGATGCAGCACTGAGGTCTCTCCTGATAACAGGTGAGTAAATCGGAATTCGTAGTTCGGCTGATTTTAGTGGAATATTTGCACAATGGTGAATAAAGGGGGTGGGGCCTGAGGATACATGTCTGCAAACACGCCCTGTGGCGCGTTTTAAGTTGGAGAATTAATTCCTCCTCAATCCCAAGGGTCCCTAGGGGCCAACTAGCCCACCAGGTACCTCCAGTATGCGCCAGAGAGCTGCGTTGCAGAGAGGTGTTCAGAGGCCACGCCCCTTTTACAACACTCTGCAACGCAGCTCCGTAGCGCTTACTGGAAGTACCTGGTGGGCTAGTTGGCCCCAGAGACCCTCAGGATTGAAGAGATTTAATTCCCCATCTTAAAACACGCCACGGGCCTGTTTGCACACATGTCACCTGAAGCCCCGCCCCTCCCTTCACCACTGTGCAAATGCGCCCGTAGCGCGTTTTAAGTTGGGGGATTAAGTCCCCTTGAATCCTGAGGGTCCCTGGAGTCCAAGTAGCCCACCATGTACCTCCATAAGCGCCACAGAGCTGCGTTGCAGAGAGGTGTAAAGGGGCATGGCCTCTGTACACCTCTCTGCAACACAGCCCCTGGCGCATACTGGAAGGTTCCTGGTGGGCTAGTTGGCTCCAGGGACCCCCAGTATTTAAGTGGAATTTGTTCCCCATCTGCAAGCGCGCCAGAGGCGCGTTTGCAAGTGGTAAAGGAAGGAGGCGGGGCCTGCGGCCCGATCGTTTTTATTCCCCCTCCCGAAGAGAGGCTGTGTAGCCCCCTTCCTTTTCCTATTTTTGGGCCTGGGGACCCCATCCCCCAGGGCCTTACCCCTTTTAAATTTTTAAAAAAATTAAACTGGAAGGGGCCGCGTGGCCTCCTCCCGTGGCGAATCCGGCCCGGGGACCCCATCCCCGGGGCATGGCCACACTTTTGAATACATTTTTAAGGAGGGGCTGCGTGGCCCCCCTCCTCAGGCCTCCTTTGCCCGGGGACCCCATCCCCGGGGCAGGCCTTATTTATTTATTTTTTAAACAAATTTATTATTTTTGGGGAGGGGCGCGTGGCCTCCTCCCGAGCCCTACTGCCCGGGGACCCCATCCCCGGGGCTAGCCCTATCCTTTGGGGTCCGTGGGGGACCCCAACTCCCCACGGACCATGCCGGCTCCCCGCCTCCTGCGGGAGCCGGCATTGCTTTCCACATGGGGAGCTGCTAACATGCAGCTCCCCATGTGGAAAAGCAATCTGCTCTCTCTTCCAATATCCAAAGCAGTTTGCTATGACAGGACGGGAGCCGCGAGGCTCCAGTCCTGTCATAGCAAACTACAGTGTCCCGGGGTAGGCACCCGGGACACTGCAGAAGCGACCCTGGGGGTGGCGGTCCCCAGGGCCATTACAGGCTCCAGGAGGGGCCGCGCGGCCCCCTCCCTCCATCCACAAAGCCCGGGGAGGTGGTGGTCCCGGGGCTCTGTGGGTCCGTAATGGACCCCATATTGAAATTTTTAGTGCCCCGGGGAGGTGGCGGTCCCGGGCGTGTGAGGGCTTGAGCCCCCACACAGGTCATTTTTTATTAAAATTAAAAAGAAGCCCCGGGGGGTGGCGGTCCCCGGGGCTGCGGGAGGGCCTTCGAGACCCCCAAAATTAAATATAAACCCACCCCCCGCATGCCCCTGGGACTTGGCCCACCCGGGGCAAAATAGCATCGAAGTGCGGGAGACCGCGCTTCGATTTTCTTTTACGGCGGGTTCCGCGCACCCTAAGCGCATCCCGCCAATTTTTAAAAAAATGCTTTTTCTGCCCAGGGGTCCTTGTGGGACCCCTGAGCAGACCCTAGAGGGTCAGGGTGTTTCCTACCCTGCCCCCTTTTGCGCTTTGCGCACTTGTTTCTGTCCTCGGTTCTACCGAGGACAAAATGACTGCCAACACTTCCTGATTTGGAGTGTTGACAGCCAGTTCATCATGCAGCTCGTGATCGGGAGGGTGCGCGAATCCGGCAGCGGCCATAGATATATATGTGATTTTCGTTTTGATTTTCACAGGAACTACTGAACGGATTTACACCATTTAACAAAAGGGTTCTTTCTGAACCAAGAACTACCTCTTTGCCAAATTTGGTGTAATTCCGTTCAGCAGTTCAGGCTGTAGCCGTGGCTAAAGTTTCCTATGGGAAAATGAATGGGGAAAACACGTTTTGGGACCCCTTTCTCTCGGCCCCGCTTGACGAATCACCCGAAACGTTCAGGGTAGGAGCGGACCGGAGCGGGCCATAAAGTTTGAAAATTTCGCAAGATTCGTCAACCGACGCAAGAGTATTTCAAATAGAATGTTCGCGGATTTCCTATGGAAAATAGGTCCTAACTATAACTATCTACTGGCGACCGCCAGTAGATAATATATATATATATATATATATATATATATATATATATATATATATATATATATATATATATATATATATATATATATATATATATATATATATATATATATATTATTATCGCCAACCCCTGAACCTAAAAAAATCCTTCCCACCACAAAAATCCCTTACCACCCAAAAACCCATACCCACGTTAAACCCTAAAAATTCCCTTACGACCCAAAAACCCATACCCACCATAAACCCTAAAAATCCTTTACCACCCAAAACCCATAACCACCCTAAAAATCCCTTACCACCCAAAAACCCATTCCCACCCTAAACCCTAAAAATTCCCTTGCCGCCCAAAAAACCCACACCCAACATAAATCCTATAAGTACCCCTGCCACCCAAAAACCCACATCCACCCTAAAATTACCCTTGCTACCCAAAAACTCATACCCACCCTAAACCCTAAAAATACCCTTGCCACCCAAAAACCCATACACACCTTAAACATTCCCTTACCACCCAAAAACCCATACTCATCCTAAAACCTAATATTTCCTTACCACCCAAAAACTCTTACCCACTCTAAAAATACCCTTGCCACACAAAACTCACACCCACCCTAAAACCTAAAATACTACTATATATTATATATATATTTTTTTTATTTACATTTTATATATATCTTTTTTAATAAAAAAAAATATATATATATTTATTTATTTATTTATTTATTTATTTTATCTACTGGCGGTCGCCAGTAGATAGTTAGGACTTAGTTTCCATAGGAAACTCGTTTTTTGTTTTCTCAATATCTTTGGTGCCGGTTGACGAATCTTCGCGAAATTTTCAAAATTCGTAGCCCGCTCCGGTCAGCTCCTGTCTTGAAAGTTTCGGGGTGATTCGGCAGCGGGGGCCAGAAAAAGGGGGTCCCTAAGCGTGTTTTCTCCATGTTAATTCCCATAGGAAACTTTAGACACGGCTACAGCTCGAACTGCTGAACGGAATTACACCAAATTTGGCAAAAAGTAGCCCTTGTTTCAGAAAGAGACCTTTTTTTTAAATGGAGTAAATCCGTTCAGTAGTTCCTAGAAATTCAAAAAATAGAGGTCAGATAATCAATTTCCCATAGGAAACTTTAGACACGGTTACAGCTGAAACTGCTGAACGGAATTACACCAAATTTGGCAAAAAGGTAGCCCTTGGTTCAGAAAGAGACCTTTTTTTTAAATGGAGTAAATCCGTTCAGTAGTTGCTGAGAAAATCCAAAAATAAAAGTTTCGATATATAGAGGCACGGTGAATCCGCGCACCCTCCCGATCACGAGCTTTATTCTAATTGGCTGTCAACACTCCAAACCAGGAAGTGTTGGCAGCCATCTTGTGACTCGGTAGAACCGAGTCACAAGAAAAGAGAAAAAGAAACGCGAAAAAAAAGAAAAGGGGGCAGGGTAGAAACACCCGGTCCCTAGGCCTGCTCAGGGCCCAAAAAAGCATTTAAAAAAAAAGGCCGGGTCGCGCTGGGTGCGCGAATCCGGCCGAGAGACTACAAAAAGCGGGCGCGGGCTCCCGCGCTCGTTGGATGAAGCCCGGGTGGGCCAGGTCCGGGGGCAGTGAAAAAGTGTGGGGGCCCCAATCTCCCCCACACTGCCCCGAGGACCGCCACCTCCCGGGGCTTGATTGAGGTGCGGGGGCACGCAGCCCCCGCAGCCCGGGACCGCCACCCCGGGGCTTTCATTGAGTATTTGCAGGGCACACGGCCCCCCCAGCCCGGGGACCGCCACCACCCGGGGCTTCTTTTAAAAAATATATATACCTGTGTGGGGGGCTCGAGGCCCCCACCACACGCCCGAGGCACTAAAATGCTAATTTGGGGGTCCGTTACGGACCTCGAGCCCGGGGACCACCACCTCCCGGGGCTTTGCAATTGAAGGGAGGGGGGCCGCGCGGCCCCCCTCCTGGAGCCCTCCATGGCCCTGGGGACCGCCACCCCCCAGGGCCGGTTCCTGCAGTGTCCCAGGGTGCTCACCCCCGGGACACTGCTGTTTGAAATGACAGGGCGCTCTGTCATTGCAAACTGCTTTGCTTCATTGAAGCGAGAGCAGGGAAACCTGCTCTCGCTTCAATGAAGCAAAGCAGATTGCTTTCCACAAGGGGAGCTGCATGTCAGCAGCTCCCCATGTGGAAAAGCAATGCCGGCTCCCGCAGGACGCGGGAGCCGGCGGGACCGTGGGGGCATTGGGGCTCCCCACGGTCCCCAACGGAGAGGGCCAGCCCGGGGGATGGGGTCCCCGGGGCTAGAAGTGGCCCGGGAGGGGGCCACGCGGCCCCCCTCCCAAAATTAAAAATTTAATAAATAAAGGCCGGCCCCGGGGATGGGGTCCCCGGGGCCAGTAGAGCCTCAGGAGGGGGCCACGCAGCCCCCTCCATAAAAATAAAAAAACAAAATGTGGCCATGCCCCGGGGATGGGGTCCCGGGGCCGGAATTGGCCACGGGAGGGGCCCACACGGAAGGACCCCTTCCCGTTCATTTTTTTTTTCTTTTAAAGGGGTCAGGCCCTGGGGATGCGGTCCCCAGGGCCCAAAAGGGAAAGAAGGGGGCCACCAGCCCCCTTCTAAAATAAAAAAGACGTGATCGTGCCAGAGGTCCCGCCCCCTCCCAGCAACACTCTGCAAACGGGCCCTGTGGCGCGTTTTAAATATGGGAATTAATTCCCCTTCAATACTGGGGGTCCCTGGGGGCCAACTAGCCCACCAGGTACCTCCAGTAAGCGCCACAGGGCTGCGTTGCAGAGAGGTGGTCCAGGCCATGCCCCTTTTTACACCTCTCTGCAACGCAGCTCTGTGGCGCTTACTGGAGGTACCTGGTGGGCTAGTTGGACCCAAGGGACCCTCAGGATTGAAGGGGACTTAATCCCCAAACTTAAAACGCGCCATGGGGCGCGTTTGCACAGTGGTGAAGGGAGGGAGTGGGGCCTGAGGTGACATATGTGCAAACACGCCCTGTGGCGCGTTTTAAGTTAGGGAATTAATTCCCCTTCAATCCTGAGGGCCCCTGGGGGCCACCTAGCCCACCAGGTACCTCCAGTAAGCGCCACAGGGCTGCGTTGCAGAGAGGTGGTCCAGGCCACGCTCATTTTTACACCTCTCTGCAACGCAGCTCTGTGGCGCTTACTGGAGGTACCTGGTGGGCTAGTTGGACCTCAGGGACCCTCAGGATTCAAGGGACTTAATCCCCCAACTTAAAACGCGCCACGGGCGCGTTTGCACAGTGGTGAAAGGAGGGGTGGGGCCTGAGGTGACATAGTGCAAACACGCCCTGTGGCGCGTTTTAAGTTGGGGAATTAATTCCCCTTCAATCCTGAGGGCCCCTGAGGGCCAACTAGCCACCAGGTACCTCCAGTAAGCGCCACAGGGCTGCGTTGCAGAGAGGTGGTCCAGGCCACGCCCCTTTACACCTCTCTGCAACGCAGCTCTGTGGCGCTTACTGGAGGTACCTAGTGGGCTAGTTGGACTCAGGGACCCTCAGGATTCAAGGGGACTTAATCCCCCAACACAACGCGCCAGGGCGTGTTTGCAGAGTGGTGGAGAAAGGGGGCATGGCCTTTGTCTACCTCTCACCAATCCCACGGCGTGGGAGCTTACTGGAGGTAAAGGTAGGCTAGTTGGCCCCTAAAGGACCCCCAGCAGTGAAGGGGACTTCATTCCCCATCCAAGAGCGTGCCAGGGAGCGCGTTTGTAGAGTGGTGGGCAAAGTGGGCGTGGCCTGGTACGAGTACTTACCAATGCTGCTGTGTGGGACTGACTGGAGGTAATAGTTTGGGAAGTTGGCCCCAAGGATGTCCTTGGGGGCCAACTACCCTCTTGTTACCTCCAGTAAGTCCCACACAGTGGGATTGCTAAGAGCGTCTTCGAAGGCCATGGCCCCCTTTCTCTACCACTCAGCAAACGTGCCTCGTGGCAGACTACAGGATGGGGTTGAAGTCCAATTTAGTCCTGAGGAGTTTGGGGGCCAAGAATCCCTGCTGCTACCTCCTGTAAGTCCGACGCAGCGGAATTCCTGAGCGTTGGTTGGACGCCCAGCACCCTTTATCCACCACTCTGCAAACGCGACTACAAGTTAAAGTAGCATTTTTCTGCACCTCTGACATTTATTTATTTATTTATTTGAAGAGTTTTATATAGCGCTGGCTAGACCCGGAGGTATCAGAGCGCTTTACATGAGGTTACATATTGTTACAAAGTTACAACAGTTACAAGTTACATCTGTTACTAGAACGTTAAATAGCATAGAAAACGAGACTAATGGAGCATAGAGGGTGACTGAATGGATGATTTAGTAGGTGCGTGACTGACTCTATAAGTGAGTGATTAAACGTATCTTACTGAATGCAAGGGTTAGTGACTAAACTGTGTGAATGCCTATCCGTCTGTCAGTTGGTGTGTAAGCGGCTACATGAGTTTGCGAATAGCTACATGAGTGTCTACATGGGTTATTGATTGGTTGTCTGAGTATCTGTATGGGTGCCTGAGTGTTTGTGTGGGTGGGGTGTGTGTGACTCTGTGCATAGATGTGTGAGTGGGTGATTCACTGGGTGCATGGTTTCAAGAGTGCATCTGTTATGGACTGTATGGGTGGGTGAGTGTGTGTATGGGTGTGTTAGTGAGTGAATGTATATCTCAGTGGTACATGTGTGAGTAACTACATATGTGAAAGGCAGTATATATGTGTGTTGGAGTATATAAATGGCTATAAGTGAGAGTGTGTGATTGTGAGAGTGGCTGTATGGATGAGTGTGTACTTGTATCAGTGATTGTATAAGAGCGTAAGAATGTGCTAGTATTTGTATGAGTAAGTGAGCTGGTGTGTGTATAACTGTATAGGTGAGTAAATGGCAGTGTGATTAATTATTTGCATGACTGACTAGGTGTGTGAGTACCTCTATGGATGAGTGGCGGTGTGTGTGTGTCTATGTAGGTGTATGAGTGCATATGATAGTCCTGTACTGAGTGACCGTAAGTATGAGTGACTGTACGGGTGAGTGAGTGGATGTGTGTGTAGACCTAAGAATCAGTGAGTGGGTATGTAGTTATTGGTGTTGGAGTGTCTATGGTTTTGAGAATGGCAGTCTGTAATTTAGAGTGGGTGTTTCAAAGGTTATATTAGGGTGTGAGAAGATGCATCAAATGATCACATGGATGATGTCATCAGTGATGTCATCAGTGATGTCACTGACCATGTCATGAGTGATGTAATATGTGACGTCATCAGCAGTGCATTGCGGGGGCGCGAGTTATAGTTAGCTAAACTAACTATAACGGGGAATTTCTATGGTTTTGTACGAGTGAAATGTCCAACTAACTATAACTGTCCCTAAAACCTATGGTTTTTCAGTGAATTTGTAAGGTTTTTAAATGCTAATTTCTAACTATAACGTGCCTGAAACTATGGTTTTTCAGTGAATTTCAAAGGTTTTTAAATGCTAATTCCTAACTATAACATGTCTGAAACCTATGGTTTTTTTCAGTGAATTTCAAAGGTTTTGTAAATGACAATTTTTAAATGTATTAATTGTTATATTTATTTTTTGATAGTGATTTACTACATTTTTTAAACTATTTATTTTTAGATATTTTATTTTTTAAATTACATTGTAATTACATTATACATTACATTACAAAATATACTTTCTCAGAATGAATTACTTTAGTTTAAATACTTTGCAAATAGGCAATAGACTTTTAAGTACAGTAGTTACAGTTGTTGCAATGGGCAACACAATTTCAAACACAATGCAACATTGAGTTCAATGTGAATTTCTAGTTAAATGCAATTAGTTACTTTATGGATTACTTTTCTAACCACAGGACTGGATCCTAGATTCAGTCCTGCGACATCTCCTGTAAACAGTTGAATAAAAGCGTTTTGTTTACAGTAGTGATTTTTAAGGAATATTATTGTATTTTAAAAGTGGGCACTTAGAAACTTTTTCACATAGAATCACCAATGTTATCCTATGGGAGGAAATTCACTTAGCAGGTAAGTAGTGTTATCGTTACTTTTTCTTACTCAGTGGTGGATCCTGGATCCAGCACTGGTGCATCTCCTGTAAACAGTTGAAAGAATGCGTTTAAGTCATACAGGCGATTTTTAGGAATATTTGTAGTTTGTGAAAATCGACACTTTGAAACTTTTCTGCTGAAAACCAGACAATGGATTCCTATGGAAGGAAATACAAGTTACTGGTAAGTACGGTTAGAATTACTTTTCAGGGTCCGTGCTGGGCTAAAGATGCAGCACTGGGTTCTCTCCTGATAACAGGTGAGTAAATCGGAATTCGTAGTTCGGCTGATTTTAGAGGAATATTTGTATGTTTCAAAAATCGACAAACTTTTTCAGCAAAAAAGCAGGCAATGATATCCTATGGAAGGAAATTCAAGTTACTGGTAAGTACGGTTAAAATTACTTTTCAGGATCAGTACTGGGCTCAAAGATGCACCACTGAGGTCTCTCCTGATAACAGGTGAGTAAATTGGAATTCGTAGTTTAGCTGATTTTAGAGGAATATTATAAAGTTCCTAAACTCAACACTTAGAAGAATTTCCAAGTGAAACCAGTCAATGTAAGCCTATGGAAGGAAATTCAAGTTACTGGTAAGTACGGTTAGAATTACTTTTCAGGATCAGTACTGGGCTCAAAGATGCAGCACTGAGGTCTCTCCTGATAACAGGTGAGTAAATCGGAATTCGTAGTTCAGCTGATTTTAGAGGAATATTTGCACAATGGTGAAGGAAGGGGGTGGGGCCTGAGGTGACATGTCTGCAAACACGCCCTGTGGCGTGTTTTAAGTTGGAGAATTAATTCCTCCTCAATCCCGAGTGTCCCTAGGGGCCAACTAGCCCACCAGGTACCTCCAGTATGCGCCAGAGAGCTGCGTTGCAGAAAGGTGTTCTGAGGCCACGCCCCTTTTTACAACACTCTGCAACGCAGCTCCGTGGCGCTTACTGGAGGTACCTGGTGGGCTAGTTGGCCCCAGGGACCCTCAGGATTGAAGGGGATTTAAATCCCCATCTTAAAACGCGCCACGGGGCCTGTTTCACACATGTCACCTGAAGCCCGCCCCTCCACCACTGTGCAAACGCGCCCGTGGCGCGTTTTAAGTTGGGGATTAAGTCCCCTTGAATCCTGAGGGTCCCTGGGGACCAACTAGCCCACCATGTACCTCCAAAAGCTCCACAGAGCTGCGTTGCAGAGAGGTGTAAAAGGGGCGTGGCCTCTGAACACCTCTCTGCAACGCAGCTCCTAGGCATACTGGAGGTTCCTGGTGGGCTAGTTAGCCTCAGGGACCCCAGTATTCAGGGAATTACTCCCCTTCTTACAACGCGCCAGGGCGTGTTTACAGAGTGCTGCAGGGAGGAATGCGGGGCCTCTGGCACAATGCCGTTTTTTTTTTTGCTTTCTTTTTTTTTTATGGGAGGGGGCTGCGTGGCCCCCTTCCCTCGTCCACTTTTGTCACCGGGGACCCCATCCCCCGGGGCCTGAGGCTGTTCTTTTATTTATTTTTAAACGGGAAGGGGGCCGCGTGGCCTCCTCCCTGGGCCTGTATTTGCCTCGGGACCCCATCCCCGGGGCATGCCCTCTTTTTAAAATAAATAAATATTTGGAGGGGGCTGCGTGGCCCCCTCCTCAGGCCATTAAAGGCCCGGGGACCCCATCCCCGGGGCCGGCCTTTGTGTCCTTTTTTTAAAAACTTTTTTTAAAGTCCTTTTTTGGGAGGGGGCTGCGTGCCCCTCCCGAGCCACTAGTGGCCCCGGGACCCCATCCCCGGGGCCTGGCCACACGTTGGGGACCGTGGGGGGTCCCCAATACCCGCACGGTCCCGCCGGCTCCCTGCGTCCTGCGGGAGCCGGCATTGCTTTCCATAAGGGGAGCTGCTGACATGCAGCTCCCCTTATGGAAAAGCAATCTGCTGCTTCATTGAAGCGAGAGCAGGTTTCCTGCTCTCGCTTCAATGAAGCAAAGCTAAGTCTGCAATGGCAGGACGGGAGCCGCGAGGCTCCGTTCTGCCATTGCAAACAGCAGTGTCCCGGGGTAGGCACCCGGGACACTGCAGGAGCTGGCCCTGGGGGTGGCGGTCCCCAGGGCCACCACAGGCTCCAGGAGGGGGCCGCGCGGCCCCTCCCATGTCTTTAAAGCCCTGGGGAGGTGGTGATCCCGGGGCTCGGGGGTCCGTTACGGACCCCCGCATTTATTATTAGTGCCCCGGGAGGTGGCGGTCCCGGGGTGTGTGGGGGGCTCGAGCCCACCCACACAGGAAATGTTTTTTTTTTTTAAAAAGAAGCCCGGGGAGGTGGTGGTCCCCGGGGCTGCGGAAGGCCAAGTGCCCTCCCGCAACATTTTAAATTGAAAGCCCGGGGGTGGCAGTCCCCGGGGCTTGGGGGGCCCTTAGAGGCCCCCCCAGCATTATTTAAATAAACCCCGCATGCCCCCGGGACTTGGCCCACCCCGGCGCAAAATAACATCGAAGCGCGGAAGACCGCGCTTTTTTTTTTTTTTTTTTATCAGATGGATCCGCGCACCCTAAGCGCATCCCGCCAATTTTTTACATTTTTTTTTTTAATGCTTTTTTCTGCCCAGGGGTCCTTGTGGGACCCCTGAGGCAGACCCTAGAGGTCAGGGCGTTTCTCCCCTGCCCCCTTTTGCGTTTACTCACTTGCATTTTTTTTTTTATCGGCGGGATCCGCGCACCCTAAGCGAATCCCGCCGATTTTCAAAAAAATGCTTTCTGCCCAGGGGTCCTTGTGGGACCCCTGAGCAGACCTAGAGGTCAGGGTGTTTCTACCCTGCCCCCTTTGTGCGTTTTGCGCACTTGTTTCTGTGCCTCGGTTCTACCGAGGGACAAAATGGCTGCCAACACTTCCTGATTTGGAGTGTTGACAGCCAATTAGCATGCAGCTTGTGATCGGGAGGGTAGGCGGACCCTACGCGGCCATAGATATATATGTGATTTTCCTTTTGATTTTCTCAGGAACTACTGAACGGATTTACACCATTTAACAAAAGGGTTCTTTCTGAACCAAGAACTACCTCTTTGCCAAATTTGGTGTAATTCCGTTCAGCAGTTCGAGGCTGTAGCCGTGGCTAAAGTTTCCTATGGGAAAATAAATGGGGAAAACACGTTTTGGGACCCCCTTTTTCTCGGCCCCCGCTTGACGAATCACCCCGAAACTTTCAGGGTAGGAGCGGACCGGAGCGGGCCATAAAGTTTGAAAATTTCGCGAAGATTCGTCAACCGGCGCAAGAGTTATTTCAAATAGAATGTTGCGGATTTCCTATGGAAAATAGGTCCTAACTATAACTATCTACTGGCGACCGCCAGTAGATAATATATATATATATATATATATATATATACAGGGCACAGACACCAGTTGGAGATGAAGTAAATCCGTTTATTGCTTAACAAGTCATATATATATATATATATATATATATATATATATATGCTTTTACTTACCTGCAATATGCTTAAATTTGCCACGATTTTCATTGCAATAGGCATTCGTTGTAAACAATTTAGTTGTAAAAGCCTTTTGTTGTAAAGGCATTTTCGTTAAAGAGCCTTGTTGTTTAGCCTTCGTAAAAAGGGCTGTTTCCGCAAAGGTATATCACTTTAATTGTGTATCTTCATGTTACTTGAGAGATTGGCAAAGAGTCACTCTAATGGGCCACCCTTAGCCTATTTCACTAACATCACAGCACTGTTTTAAGTAGGGTTTTTTTCTTCTTGGGCATAGATGGCACCCGCCGCTGAGAGCAATTCATTCCACCCTCTAGAAGACCTCAAGTCTTCAGCCATGATGTAGGTGCAAGCAGCTGAAAAATAAAAAAAGCTTAAACTCTTACTGTAAACCTACCTGAAATAAAAGGTTGAGTATTATCCATCTAAACCAGCACCTAGTATCGTTACCATGTCTGGGTCTAAGGGTAACATGCAAAAGCACTGAGGTTTTTGAAAAAGATAACAAAATAGGTGTTTGTATGAGGACCGGTAGATTGAATTTTGAGAAAGATCTGTGTCAAAAGAAGTGTTCATCACATAAGCTTGAGAAGTTCTTTGAGAAACCATACGAACAACACCAGTAAAGATAAGTGGTGCAGAGACTGGTGTTGTATCCCATGTGCTAATATATTAATGTGAAAGAGGTCACATATTCAGTTTTGGTTTTTATGTTTTCCCTGAAGAAGCATACGGATGCGTGAAATGAACTGGGATGGCATTGTAAAAAGGACAAATTATTTAATGAATTATAAAACACAATAAAGTCTTTATTTGAAGCTTCAAAGACGACAGATATTTACTTGAGTAAATTGATTGAACAGCCTCTAAAAGTAACAAACCTGAGGATGTGAGAGAAAACTGTAATGTAATTATAATTGTGAAACTCCATAGAGGACTACTAGGCACAACTCAGTGAAGCATAATGAAAAGTTTTCAACCAATATATTAGTATTCTCTTAGTGAGTGAGTGCAAGTTCTAACACTGTAGAAAAGTGAACACAGTCTTATCAGTTATTGACCGGTATCAAGTCCTGGGCTACCTTACCACTGCACCCAGATAATGAATAATTAAAGACAACCAAACACATGTTCATTGATGAGAAATAGGCCTTTACATTTTCCAGAATAAAATGCTTGGGGAGTGCCACCACACATCACAATTTTGGCTATGCAGGAATTGTCCATATGTGGCAATAATTTTCACATTCCTCAAACTCCTGGTACTCCGATGGACTTTTAACATTCCAGAAGGGGCATGTCATCTACTTGCTCTTACAAATTCTTGAACATATTCTTTTGCAGGAGCTGGATTTTTTGTGTCCTTTACTGAATAAGAATTCCCTGCTTCATTTAGTCAATTAATTCTAAAAGCAGCTGTGTAAGAACAAAATATTATAATTGAACATTTACAATATAATGAGAGAGGGTGTGAAATAGTTTAGGTGAAAGAAGATACTCCCATCAAATCTTGGCTCAATTGTCCCCTCTACTTACTGTTGAGCTTTCTCTTGAATATTTTCATTTGTGTTCCATTTTCTAATTGGTAAATACATAATTACCTCCTAAACCTGTTTCTCGTACCAGTACTTACTTAGCGGTATCACACCTCCCATCCAGGCAGCACGTGACCCTGCAAAACCACCATAGAACGTTAAAACACCCTTTCCTAGGTCTAGCCCCCGGTCTGCGCCCCCCCTTTAGTGACACACTAACTGTGAGGGGAACCCTACAGACTTCCTTTTCTTTTTGTCTGCCTCCTGCAGATAGATATTAGATAGGTTTGAAGGGTTCAAGCTTGTATATCCAGTGCTTGGAACCTTTAGTACTTTCAGGTAAGAACTTGGGGTTTCTGGGCAACCTGGATAGCTGCCAAATTTCCTAGGTCCATGCGTAACTAGTTAGGTCTGTCTCTTTTTTTCTTTGAAGTCTGTGCTTTAAAGTCATAGTTAGACCATTAAAAAACCAAGACTTCAAGTCCCATAACTCTAAGAAAAAAACAGGGCCTAACTAACTCGTCACATATGGGCCTGGGAACCTTGGCCGCTATGGTCGAGCCCAGACTTCCTGGCTCCATGGTAAGTAAAGCGACATGCTGGGCATGTAGTTGGGGGGCGTTTGAAACATGTATTAACACTTTCTGGCATTTCATGGTGCTATATTGTTTGGAGAAAGTAGCCAGGTTTATAAGGAAACAAATGTCTGTGCCTTTAGTTTCCTTTTCAAAGTGTTTGCGCTTATAAGTGCCTGTTGATTGTTTATGCGCTTAACCTCACAGAAGCACTGGTTTGAGTTCCACTGTTAGTGCATTTCAGGTTTTTCAGCGTGTTTCTACATTGCTCTGTTTTCTAAAAAAAATTCATTTTCAGCTTGTTGCCAGAGTATATGGGAAGCACTGAAATGTAGCTAAAATATAATTTTAAGGTAGTAAGGGTAACATTGTTGCCACACATCAGGCGGGGGATATGAATTCTATGTCCGGACAGTTAGCTTCAGATTATGCTTCTCTTCTTTTACTACTGAAATCACAGCAGCCAATCCTATTACAGGAAAAACCGCCCCATTATCAGTCCGGCTAACCAACCCCTATGAGACTCCACAACACTGTAGTCCTTACTCTTTCTTTGCTGTTGATCAGCCACAGATAAGTGCTATTTTTCTTACTGTTGACTTTATGCTCGCAGGCCCTTCGAGCAACTTGCTCCCTGAAGCGAACTGTGTTTGACCTTTAATGTGCATTGTGGTTGACTTTGCCAGGTTCTTTCTGCAACTTTATTGCTTACTTGATTCGGTGTGGAGAGTAGCCTGTGAGGACGTGTGGGCGCCTTAGGCCCTGGGAGGCTCAGTCCTCTTTTTGTGACAAGCCTCGCACATGCGGGGTTCGCCTGAGCATGATTATAGTTCGGTGCTCATTGGGAACAGAGCCCGTTCCTCGCTCGCCACCCACTTCTGTCTTCTTCTGCCTCCTACGCCCGATGGGGCTGTTAATTTGTAAAAGATTTTTTTTTTAAAGTGCCAAGGTCCTCATCAGTAGACCACTGCAGCTTACATCACCCATTGCCCATGACATTGCTGCCAGTGACAGTAACAACACAATTACTAACCATCACACTTTCTACAGGTGTGACAATTCAGACTATTCCAGGCCCTCTAAGCTTTAGAAATAGCTTGAGACGCAGGTATTAGTCATTTTTTATGTATGTTCTAATAATAAACAACTGTTGTTGTGCTCATCTGTAAATTAGACAAACATCAGCACCATGTGTCAGACTGTCGTACGCGCTGGTGTTGAGAATTAGGTGCCAGTGCTGAGCACCGGAAACCACTGGCTCAAATCAAGCGCTGAAAGGACCTTGCCGTACGGGTTTGCAGGTGGCTCCCTAGCTATAAACTGCTGGCATGGCGCTGTGGGATCTCGATCCTCCCATTGTGTCTCTCCTACCTGAGTCTTCTCCCCGCCCCATTACGTTTCTCTCTTTGAGAGTACAGGCTGGTGCCTTTCATCGTTATGGCTCCTTATCTACCCAATGGCTATGATAATTATGAAAAATATGGTGATGCCCCATACGATTTCCAGGTGAAAGAAAGACTGATGTATGCACTGGATAACTCAGTGGAAAAGTCAGTAAACAGGGCTCTGTTATTTGCACTGTGCCCCTTTACTAAACCACTCAAGCATTATGCCATGTCAGACTTGGGAACTGATCCCCAAATGCTCCACCCCCCCTTTTTGGAGGTCAGATTGGCAGACCCACCCCCGCCTCAGAATGAGACTTCTAGTTAGCCCCTCAGATTCTCTAAAAAAAAGTACTCATTCCACCCTTATAAATCACGACTGTGGTGCCACTAATGTGCCTGGTCCTTTGGGGTCCATTCAAAGAGATGATCCAACTGTACATGATTCTTCCTCTCAATTATCCAAATCAGAGTAGTTGCAAGAAGAGCTGCAGCTCTCAGCTTTGAAACGTAAAAAGAGTCCCACCATGTGGGTCCCTTGCTAGATTACTGGATTTCGAGCCAGATGAGATTGTTTTCCCTTGCACTACCGAATGGACTCCTAACCTGTACTTGGCGAACAATCCCATTTACACAAGGACTTTGAAAGAGATGTCTGTGCAAAATTTGGAACAGAATGCCCTAGACCATCGCTTGCTGGTAAGGAGGCTGACACCCCCAACCTAGACCCTAACCTGACAACTTACCTGAAGAAATACTCTAGAGATCCTAAGAAATTAATTGACCGTGTGTGGTGCGGTTGTCAGGACAAGCTGCTGGACCTCTCGGGTCCGATAACCAAAATTGTGTTAATGGCAGTTCAAGCCAAGGAAACTAATACTTCCGTCTCCCCAGACATCCTACTGAAGTGGTCCCAACTTCCACTTTGCCTCCTCGGCAATGCTAACTGCGCCATTTCCTCTGAAAGATGCAAATCATTGCTGATGTGCATCGATCTCAAATTGGCAGAACTGGCCTAGTCTAAAGCAGGTTCCTTATCCAATAGGGGACTAATTTGGGGTCTGATTTGTAAAAAGCAGAAATGTGGCCATGTTCTTAGCCTTGGATAAGGCCTAGACGTCTCTAAAGAAGGTCTTCAACAGTGACCTTTTCTTGCCAGGGCCGGGCACTTCAGAGGTCGTATGCCAGGCCGTGGTTTCCACAAGACCTCCTATTGAGTTTACAGTTGCAGAACATGGGCAAATACCGGACAGCCACGTTCTATCCCACTAGAGCCAGAGGAGGGCGTCATCCTTTTCAGAGGAGCTCCAACCACGGAGGTTCTGCCCCCTCAGACTCCACTTGTGCAGGTAACGATTAGTCCAAGCTCTAATGTGATTGGGGGGCGGGGAGAGAATCAGACATTTCCCTCACAATTGGGAAATGATCACGCACAATGCTTTGGTGTTGGATGCAATTCAGGGCTACATGCTGGAGTTGTTTGGGACCCTCAGGCAAGAATGTCGGCCCTCCCATCTCAATTTTTCCCAAAGACTGTTTTTAGATTCCAAAATTCAGTAATTATTACGGAAGGAAACTTGTTCCCTCTGTCCCTCACCCCAGAGTTTTTGTCAGCAGTATCTTTCTGGTACAGAAGAAGGGTGAGGGATTTCAACTGGTTCACAATCTGAGGTCCTGCAATGCGTGGGTGGTTTATCATCACTTCAAGATGGAGGGCTTTCATCTTCTGCTAGACCCGTTAAAGGAAAGGGATTGGATGGTCCGGCTCGATATAAAGATTGCCATAGACTTTTAGCATTATTGCCTTGAACATTGCATTACAGTGACAACGGAGTATGTCCCAGGTTGGACAAAATAGTGGCAGACGGGAACTCCAGGTTTCTGCAAGATTCCAGCAATTGTAAACTGCATCCCTGAGTATTTCTGCTTTTGAACCAATTGTGAAGTCCGTGCATGGCGGATTTCTTTATTTCTCGGCTCAACACTCAACTACCGATCTTTTTCAGCTGTTAACCAGATCCACTAGTGGTGAGCTCAGATGCTGTTCTGCAGGCTTGGGCAGGGAATCTACATTACTCATTTCCCCCAGTCGCCATGAATTAGAGGGTTCTGGCCTAAGTTGTACGTCAGAAGGCGGAGTTGATTCTCATCACTCCAATATGAAAAGCTCAACCCTGGTTTCCGGTGGAGTTAGAACTATTGTGTGATCTCCCAGTGAAGATTCAAACCGTCCAGGACCTTCTCACGGACCCTACAGGTCTTTCACATCTGTTGCTCTCAGAGGGGCATTTGTCCCTCATGGCCTGGAGGGTTTTGAGACATGATGGTGTGTCTCAGGCATTTCAGATCAAGCTAATTTCTTCCTCTCCCAATCTTGGGCTCCCGGTACCCATAAATACTACGCCTTGGCATAGTGGCATTGGGTTGGTTGGTGCAACAAGAGGAGTGTGGATCCCATGAGGGCAGACTTGCAAATGGTTGTTTTTTGGCCCATCTTGCTGCAGATGGTTTAGTTTACTCATCGGTCAACAATTTCCGTACAGCCATCTCTACAGGACATCCTTAGAAAGACGGAAAGCCTGTGGGGTAGTGCCATTCCGCTAATTTTCCTTTCGATAAGAAGCAGAGGTTAGTGTATAATGGGGCAACTCTACGCAAATTAGCTCCAGAAATGCGTTGTCTGGGAGACAGTGGCGGCTAGCCGAGGGAGTGCTGTGGGGCGATGGGGAGGGGCAGGGTGGGGGGTAGTGGACTCAGACTTACGACGGACAGAACTCCCTCTGAGTTCTGTCCGTATGTCCGAGTCCACTGCCCCCCACCCTGCCCCTCCCCGCCCACCGCCCGCAGCACTCCCTCGGCGAGCCGCCACTGTCTGGGAGATGTCATGGATTGGGAGAAGAATGATGAACACCAATGTTTACAATGCAATTGGGCCCCTACAAATGGAGCTGAGGATTCTCCCACTCTCACCGACAGCTTTTATCCTAGACTTTGGTCGGGAGAGCACACAGGAGATTTCTCAGTTTTTCTGCTAAACACTCGCTTCCTGCAAAAACATATTATGCAGGTTTTCGACCTTCTCCAGGACTCCCAACCAGATTTACTGTTTTTAACTGAAACCTGACTTAATGAGTCCTCCAATCCCACTCTTGCAGCTGCCATTCCGCAAGGATATAAAATACTTAGGAAGGACCACTCCATAGGCAAAGATGTGGGGGTGGCAATAATTTTTAAGCAGAATTTCGACTGCACTGCCATCACTCTGGGAGATATGGATGGAGCAGAATGTTTAGGTTTCCTCTGCTCCCTATCAATCCCTGGTGGGTGCTCTGATCTATAGGCCGCCAGGTTCGGCGGGGCTTTCCTGAAGTCTTTAAACCAGTCTTTGGCACCTTGGGCCCTCAAATATAGCCATTTCTTGGTCTTAGATGACCTAAACCTTCACATGGATAGAACAATGGATATGGAAGTGATCTCTTTGACCGAGACTCTTTCAGCTCATAGGGTGGGACGCAACTTAGATCAAGTTTTTTCAAATGTCAATCTTAAAGTAGACGATCCTGCACCTCTAGTTTGATCAGATCACTTTTTATCAGTTTTAGTTGGCCGACATATCGGACAAATGCATCCCATAAGTATGTCATCAATGCATAGAGCTTATCACAGAATTTCTCCGACAGATTTGGGCAAAGCCCTTGAATTCTCCACTCCCCTTCTATCAGGGAATCCAGAAAGAGACGCCTTTCAGCTTGAAGCCAGGGTTTTGCAGAATATAAATGAGTTAGCTCCTATGACTACACGACACACAAATAAAGCAAAGTTTTCTGCCCCCTGGTTTAACGAGATACTAAAAACTAGTAAAAAAGTGTGCAAGTGTCTGGAAAGGAAATGGTGAGCAAATTATAGCTTGGGAAACAAACATGATTATAAATTGGCCTTGAAGGCCCATTATATAAACGTTAGGGCAATGAAAAAAGCTACCTGGAGGATAAAATTGAGGCATCAAAAAACAAAGCAAAGGAGATTTTTAAAATTGTTAAATCTTTCTCCAATCTTGAGTCCACTACCAGAGATCATCAACCATCGGTGTAATGGACTAATCAACTGGCTGAATTCTTTCATGAAAAAATTGTGACTATACAAAGCTCCTTTGATAGGGTGTCCCAAGATGACAACCACAATGTGATACTATCTGATCTGAGGCTGTCCATAGGGGAAACCCCCACACTTTCACAATACCTCTGCTGTCGTTAGAGGAATCTCTGTCTATCATCAGGGGATTAAAGTCGGGATCCCCTGCTGATCCTTGTCCAGCCCAACTCTTGGCAAAGGTGGCTACGGCCATCAATCCAGTGGCCAACAAGGTTCTCAACACTTCACTGGACTCTGAGTGCATGCCTCCTACATGGAAACATGCTAAATTCCTCCCGCTATTAAAAAAACCTGCTGCCGATCATAAAGTCTTAGCTAATTACAGGCCTATATCTCTACTTCCTGCCTTTTCTAAGGTAGTGGAAAAACATGTAAATGCAGTCATCTCAGGTTATTTGGAAAATAATAATCTGCTGCATGCCAGTCAATCAGGTTTTAGAACTAGCTGTAGCACAGAAACAGCGCTGCTAGAGGTTACAGAGCACATTAAAGAGAAGTTGGAATAGGGGGGAAGAGCCGTCCTAGTATTGTTGGACCTCTCAGCGGCCTTCAATATGGTCCAGCTTGTTAAACTATTGGAACGGCTTCAGATGATTGGAATCAGCAGTACGGCCCTAAAATGGCTATCCTCTTTTTGGAGGACAGCAGACAGGAAGTCTGGACTCCTCCTTATACTGCCACCATTCTGAATCTGAATGTGGGTGTCTCGCAGGGCTCTGCTTTGAGCCCAGCGCTCTTTAATGTGTATACGACCCCACTAGCATTTTTGGCTGAAGCGTGTGGGGCTAAAATAATATCATATGCGGACAACACCCAACTACACTTCACCTGTGAGAAAGGTGCAGACTTTGAGGGGGGAGAAGATCAGAATCTGCCTCTCCAGGGTGTTCAAATGGCTGACCAACTAAAATGTAATCCCGATAATCGGAGATTATCTTTTTTGGTGCTCCACCCTCGGAGGAGTGTAGACTTTGGTGGCCGCATGATATGTCTCCATCTCCCTCTTCTCAAAACACAGTAAAAGATCTGGGCATCCATATTGACAGCGCTCTGCCTATGAAACATCAAATCCAAGCGGTAGTAGGTGCCTGTTGTGGGCTATTACGAACTCTGAGGAAATGTTTTCCTCTCCTCTATGACCACTAGGAAAACTGTGGTCCAGGCCTTAATTACTTCTAAGCTGGACTACAGGAATATACTATACTTGGGTCTGCCGGAGTATCTTCTAAACTGCCTGCAGGTAGTTCAGAATGCAGCGGCAAGACTAGTCCTCAGTGTAAACCCCAGGACCCATATGTCCTCGCATCTTAGTGCTCTGCATTGGTTGCCAGTGAGAAAGAGGATCAAATTCAAGGCTTTGGTGCTTACATATAAAGCCTTACATGGCATGGGCGCCAGTTACATTAGGATGAGAATACTTCACTACACTCCCTCTAGAACTTTGAGGTCTTCATTTAACCGCCTGGATTCCATACCTAGGATATGCTGGGCCAGAACTGGAGGAAGAGCCTTCATGTTTCTGGGAGCCCAAACCTGGAACCGTCTTCCGGCGGCCCTCAGAGCCACGACGGAACTTGCTGTTATCAGGAAACAACTCAAAACATGGCTATTTTGCAACTGAGTGGGTTCAGGGCAAAGTGGAGAGATGCCTAATATCGCCAGGATACTCTGCTGAGTGTGCTTTATAAATGTCTGTTCATTCATTCATTCATTTGTAAACTCCTTAGAGGGATTCATATGGCTCATCCCCCCAAACGTAGGTATTTGGTGATGTGGGCTATGGCTGATGTCCGCTGGTTTTTATGCTCTTTGTTGGTGAATGGGGATCTTTCTAGGAAGCAGCTTTTGGACAAGCTAACTCTCCTGTTATGTCTCATATCATGCGGATGTGTATCAGATGTGAAAGCAAAGCAAAGGATAGAACATGTAGCATATTTTCAGACTCAGGGGTGACCTTTCGAATTTCGAATTGGACAAAGACTAACTCGTTGTGTACGTTACCCAGCATTTCCGGACAATCTCTGTGCGGTTCGATGCCTTAGAGCGTATGAGTATTGTACCCAGGAATTTCTCCAAAATCTTGCTTCAAATGTGCTCTCAACTGCGGCCCTACCATACTCATCCTTGCTCTTCATGGTCTCTCTCTTCTTTCTTCTACTTCTTACCCTCTATTGGGCCACTGCTTTCCTTTTTCTTTTCTACTACATTTGCTGCACATTGCCAGTCCCAGGCACATGCTTTCTTGGTCTTCGGTCCCAGCTTGGAATAGCGTACCACAGGAGGTTATCATTGCCTGCCTGCAGTGGCAGAGGGATTAAGACTATGATATTACAGACTAATAATGGCTCTTCTGCTGCTCAGCCATCTCTGGTCTCTGAATAGCCAACATAAATTGATTAAATTTATTCAAAGATTTGTTTATACCCCTGGTAAGCTGTGTAGATTTAGTTTGAGAGTAGATCCCAGATGCCTTGGTTGTAGGGCAGAGGAGGCTGATTTTAAGCATCTAGTTTGAGAATGCTCAGGGATAACAAACTATTGGAATAATGTCTTCAGAGAACTGAGCAGAATTTGAGACATTAATATAGCTCTCGGGTCCCTTGTAGCGCTGCTAGATATGTGAAAGATACACCAGCACCAATGCATAGGTGTACAGTTCTGCCACTATTTCCTGCAGAAAGGCGGGTGGCTATACAAAGGGGCAGAGGTCTTCTCCCTACTTAGATAATTGGGTGAAGGACTTAATATAGCGTAACACTGCATCAGTTAGATTTTAGTTGTGTCTAGCTATATATCATTTATTGATTTATAGGGAAGGTGGTATTTAATGTGAGGCTGTTAATGTCATGACAGTATTCTCAGATAATGGGACTGTGTTGTGGGTTAGCAAGTGCATTGTGGCGTAATGAGTATGTTGTACATTGTATGTACCTTATAAGTAAGTTGTGCGTTGTAAGTAAATAGCGAATGCAATGTAGAGCAATAAGTATATTCTATCATAGCTAACACAGTGTTGCGTATATAGGGACTTAGAGCTCATGGACAGTGGATATTAGCAATTGCTAACTTACAGGGTTGGAACTGTGGCTAGATTAACGCTGATTAGTGCGGAACAATCTGGTTAGTGTAACAAAGATTACTGGTAGTCAATACCTGTAGGTGATTTGTGTTAGTCAGAACGTGTGGTAGTAGTCAGTAAATGTAGGTGGCAAGACATAGAAAGAGTACATGACAGCGAAAGTTGATATTCAGAGATCCACGAGTTTCCGATTTCTTTGCAATGAAAGTCTCAAGATCAGCAGGTTCAGGGAACATATGCGTTTGGCCTTTGTAGACCTTTCTGAACCTGGCAGGACCAGCAAAGGAATGCTGGAAAGACCTCTTAGTCAGTTTGTTATGAAGTGTGATGAATCTCACTGAATGAGCTTCTAGCAAGACTGTTTGTTTTGGTGCACTGCACTCTCTTCTGCACAGCATTAAGTTTTTTCACAGTGTGTCCGAGGTTGAGCTTGTTTCAGCTTTCTCCTTCATAGGTGATTCAGGCACAGGAGGGTCTGACTTTGTACGCTTTTAGCTCCGCCTCAGTTTCTATCTTTATGTTCCTTAGAGTTGACCATCTTTAGGGTTGCCTACACTGTGGAAAACTGACAAGGAGAAGCTTGGTAGAGTTAATGGGGTATCAGCGTGGTATTGGGACAGAGCTGTGGTGGTCTATGCCACTCAACCTCCTTTTATGACTTGCCATGCTGCCTGGTCAGGAGTGCATTTTGAGCTATAGTCTTAGCACATACGTAACTTGGTAGATTTAGGATCGTGGAGTGAGTTTGGCTCTGGGGGCTCTAAACAATCACACTAACCATCTATATTATACCAAGTATTTTGAAGAGACAAGCATGTCAGCAAAGTGCTATTTGCTTGTAGCCATGACAATGACGTGTTTGTATTAACAGAAATTGATCAACTGCAATGTGGAAGCACTGTGGTTCACCTCTTGAGATTGTGGTTCAGCATTTGAGGATAGTCAGATTAGTGAGCTTGAGTGCTGCAGCAGTTCATGTCCAAGAGACTGGAGGTAGTTGCCGAAAAGGCATCTAAGGGTGATTTTGGGGTTTACCTGCTGCTAACAGACAGTTGAATTACTACACAGTTCTGTATTCTTGAGTCCTGGTGCCGGGAGCTGCCTTGTAAGATGTGGGCCTGTGGCCTATGGGTGGCATCAACAGCCAGCAGGCCTGGTCAGAGGGGTCACCTTGTAAAGTGGTGCCTTGTTGCTTGCTGGTTGTTGGGTCCTAATAGTTGTGGAAGCCAGGTGAGTGGTGTGTGGGGATGGGGATCAATAATCGCTTCGAGGTATTTACAGGTCTTGCAGATCAGACAGGTTGGGTACTATTCACTCCCTTGATGAGCAAACGGCGGCTTGTCATGAGGATTCTGCAGCGGAGGGCTCATTGCATCTTAGGGGCCCATGAGATTGGAATGGGGAACCGGGTTGGTAGAGGCCTGTGTGTGTTTGAAGGTAAGAGGGCGGGGAGGACAGGACTGATTGCTGTATTTTATGTAAGGTATCTAAATTCATGCATGGAGCTCACATGGGAACCACCATATTCCTCTGGCTGCAGGCCACGGGCCAAATGAGATTTTGTTTAGGTTAGTTTTTTTGTGATAGTTTGTTTTTCTTGTTTACAGTCCCTACTCGGGCATTGTTATAGACAACCTTGGGGGGCCTATTTTGAGGTACATAATGGTAGATGGCTCTCATTTGAATGTTTCCCTGTGCTTCGCCATGGATCATAAGAAACAGTCTGCCAAGAGGCATCATTGCTCAAAAGGGGATATGAAGGTAGGAAGCAGCATAGGGAGGAATGCCTCTTCCTTCTCCTCATCCTTTCCCTTCTGCTTCAGGTCCTACTTTATCTGAGAAACAGTTAAAGTGGACAATTTCTTTGTCAGAGGCTTTGAAGAAGTCCATAGATACTACATTAACCATTATTCCCTGTCTTCTCCTACATCTTCTATATTTTCCATCAGTATCATCTCACCATCTTCTTTCATTTTGGCCCTCACTGGATTATGATGAACAGTTGCATGCTTTGGAACCTGTGACAAAGGGGAAAGTGGTACGAAAATCAGACTTGACTAATCTTTTTTAAATATTTGGCAGAAGGAATGGCGAAGGAATAACCATGGATCAGTCCTGTAATGTTCCAGCAATTACAATTTCATTCTACTCCCTGTCTGGCAATCAACAAAGCAGGTAAGGATGTATTGCAGAGGGAGTGGAAAGATTCAGAAAAGGCCGACCTTCGTAATTTTTTATCACGCCTCTATTCTTTAGAGAAAAGGAGAAATAGAATTTCCATCAGTGCTGAAAATGGATCTGATACGAGCAAACCTGGCAGAAAGATCTTCAGTTATTGCAGATGATGTTTCATTGGCACAGGTAGTAGACTGCAAAGTGGAGTTAATTCTAATGAAAAGCTCTGCGGGTCAAAATTCGGATGTAGGAGCAGCTTTAAATTCAGTTTATTAATCACAGACATTGGTGAATCATTTTCAAGTTATAAAGGTAGCCGTTCAAGATGGGGAAGTCTTCAGAATTATTTACAATTATGGAGATGCAAGCAACAATTTTATCAGATGTTACATGTGGCATTCTTAAGGCTGTTGTGTTTTCCACAGTGTCCAATGTTGGGGCCTTGTCCCTTATTTATCCTAGACACTAAAATCTGTGACAGAAATCTGAATTATTGGATATGCCTCTTTCTGGGGACCAGCGAAAGGATTTACTTTGCAGGACATTCAAGAATCAAAAAGATGTACAGTAATTCAAATCCCATCTTAAGGCGTCAGATCCGCCACAGGGACCATTGAAAAAGAGGTGTCAAAGGGAGTTTCAGTTTCAGACTGGAAAAAGTAAATTCAAGCAATCCTTTTTTTCCAGAGGCCGAAACAGTTGCCCACACTCCCTTCTCCTAAACTCAAGAAACTGTCTGAACTATGCCTGTTGGGGGGCTTTCTTTCTTATTTGCACAAGCTTTGGGAAGACAATGTATCATATACGTGGGTTCTAGAAATAATAAATCATGGGTACTTTGCTGAAGTTCAAAGAACTATCTCCACATTCAGGACCAGCTCATCAAAGCTATTCCCGAGAGCATGTCAAATTCAAATCTTTGTCTCAAAAATTAGCAAACTTTTGACAAAATGCATTCTTCCTGGTGGATGATGACTTTGGATCTTCAGGATGACTGCCTCCATATTCTGATCTTTCTCTCTCATCAGAAGTTCTTAAGATTCTTGGTAGAGGGGCAGCATTGACTGTTTCAATTGCTTCCATTCGGCTTGACACTCTTACCAAAGGTCTTTGCGAAGCTTCTAGCGCCTTTGGTGGCCATTCTCCATGATAAAAGGATCTTGGTGCATCCTTACCGGGATGAGTTGCTAATTCACAAAATTTCAAGGAATGCTGTCCAAGAGGACACAAAGATTGTGTGTCGAACTTTGAAACTTCATGGGTTCCTGATCAATTGCAAGAACTCCTGTTTGGCTCCAACACATGATCTGGAGTTTATTGGAGCCCGATTCTTGATGCCGTTGGATCATATCTCACTTCATCAACCTAGAGATGTTAAATTGGACCAGCTGCTGCTCAGTCTGGCAAAGCTGAATGCTGCATCAACAAGGGAGTAGCTTCAGATTCAAGCACTAAAAGAAAAGGGGCAAGATCTTGTTAATTTGTTTCATACACTCTGGCAACTTGGTGTTATAATTTATGTCTCCATACAGGCTTCATGTATCTTTGTGGTGCCTTGGACTTGTTTATTCCTTCGTCCATCATTTTCTAGATCATTGGGATAAAGTTTGACAGCACCTGTGGCAAAAAGTGTTGGGGGGAGTTACAATGGTGGTTGATTCCCTCAAACCTCAACAAGGGGTCACTCTGTCTATTCCTCATGTGTTGATCTTAACTACGGATGCAAGCAAGGCAGGCTGGGGAGCCACACTGAGGGATCTATCTGTTCTGATGAAATAGGATAAGGAAGAGAAATTCCATTCCTCGAACTGGAAAGAAATGAATGCAGTTTATATTGCTCTTCTTCATTTTTCCCAACTTCTTCCAAACTGAGTGGTATTATGTAGACTAGACAACACAATAATGAAAGCCTGCCTAAGCAATTAATCAGGGATGGGGTCACAGGCCCTAGCCTCTCAGATGTATCAAATAATCACTTGGGCAGAGAGCCACCTAATTGCTTTCTATGCTACATATATTCGGGGATGGAGAATTTTGTGGCTGAGCAAAGTCTTTCCCCATCGCACAATTTTTGTCTAGCATCTCGTATATACAAGAGAATATGCCAACAGGCTGAAACTCCTCTAATTCTTCTTTGTCAGTGCAGAAAACACTTTTCTACAAGATCTATGTCCAGGTATCCGGAGGTGGGGTGCTAGGAGTGGATGCTCTGAACTACCCATGGCCTCCTCTTCTCCTTCATGCTTTCACCCTTTGCCTTGATAGCCTGGCTTCTGGTCAGTCTTCAGAGGAAGAAGGGTAGATCTTGTGCTTGAGGGACTCTTATGGCGGAAGATAAGTTGGTTTCTATAGTGGAGATTAATATCCAAAGTACTAGAGTGAGTCTTTCCAATAGATCAATGTCTGCTAAGTCCTTCTTCCTGTGGCATAGCACAAGATGTGTCTAGCGTCATGGCTATTGAGAAGAGAGGTTTGAAAAATGTAGGCATTTCTTCCCCAATAGCCTTATCTGTTCAGGAATCTAGAACTGTTACACCAGGGAATCTAATGACTATAATTAGGCTTCTTTTACTAAATTACTAAATGGTATGATGAAAAATCCTTAAATCCACCAGATTGCGAATCAAGATGGATTTTACAATTTCTCCAGGAAGGACTTGAGAGAGAATTGTCAGTGACCAATTTACAAGTGAAATGGCCAGCAATAAGGGCACCAAGGCTCTTGGGGGATTGAGGATATGGAAGTAATTGGCAGGAGACTGTTGAAGGGCTTCTCTTTGCTTAGACCCTCAAAACAATTGGTAAATCCTTCATGGGACCTTCTGTTGGTTTTGTAAGCATTGCATTCTTGTCCCTTTAAGCCTCATTCAGAGGTTGTTTTTAAACTCCTAACTAAGTGTTAATTTTGATTGTCATAACATCAGCACATAGATTAGCAGACGTTGATTCATTATTGGTCAAACCTTCATATATGAGAATTTTTCCAGATAAGCGGTTTTATAGTATAGGACCAGGTTTCTGTCCCAAGGTTATGTTCACCTTCCATAGGAAACCGGAAATAACTCTTCCTTCTTTCTTTCCAGTTCCTTCAACCCCTGAAGAAGAATCTCTGTATACATTGGATTTGCATGCTCAGAGCAGTGAAAATCACTGTGACAAGGTCTCAGGGGTATAGACTGTGGGGTATAGACTGTGTGAAAACCCCTTTGTCTATGTTGGTGTCTTTCATCATAGTTGTAAAGCTTCTACTGCAAGCTTAAGTAGATGGTGTAAAGACTTGAATTCAATGGCCTGTGCTTCCCAGATGCCTGCTCTTTCAGGGAAAATACAGGGTAAATCTACCCAGGGGATGACTGCATCCTGAGCGTAAACACTCAGGACATCTATAATGAATATATGCAAAGCAGCCACATGGGCCACACCATCTGCTTTTATTTCTCAATACAGTTTTAGATGTTGGTGATAGTAATTCGATAGAGTTCGGATCTAAAGTATTGGCATTTGTTTTGCCCTAGAGAATTGTTTTCTGCTTGGATGATGCAAACACCTCATTAAAATATTTTTGTTGAATTGCATCATTGTGGAGTTTGGATTTCTGGGAATTTAGTTGCTGTTACTGCTCTAGTCTATCCTCATTTAGTAAGTAATGATACGAGAAATGGGTTGAGGAGGTAATATCCCAATTGCGTACCAGTAATCTCCATTACTTCAAATACCCTTTTCTAATACCAATACTATCATCACTCTGTTCTCTTATTCACAATCTCGGTTACTTTATGCTTTGGGATGACAGATCTTGTGTGTGGCTTTTCTCCCATTTATTGCATAGCAAACGCAAGGAATAATGTGGGGGCTAGACAGAGGGTATTGGTTTTTAAAGTTCTATGGTGGATATGCTGGGTCATGTGATGCCTGAATCAAAGGATGGACACCTCATTTAGTAGGTACTGGTATGAGAACAGCATATTCAGAGTAATGAAGATTAATAGTAAGTAATCAGGACATTTCTCCTCCTGATGTCTCCGGTCCTATACCCCACATACTTCATATATGCGTGTATCCTCTACTTAGATTTTAAGCCAATGTGGAACAACCTTATAGACTGCTGAGCTTTTGAGTCACATCCGAGATCACTGGTCTAGCTGCAATAATACCCTTATTAGTTGAGCCACCCAAGTAGAATTAGTTGATTCCATGGCCAGTGCATCTTATCCAATTAATGTCCCTGATAAGGGAGTCCATCACGTTTCGTGCTTTAGATGTGTAACGTGAATATCCGCAATCTTAACAAGCTAGTTGATGTTCATCTATTTTAGCAGTGAGACCTACCCAGGACTGGCTGCAAACCTAGCCGCACTTTACACATTCATAAATGTTCTTTGCAAGAGTAATGTATCTCCAATCCTGACTCTATGAATCAGGGTTGTGAATGTGCCCTTCCAATTTGTTTTTTGTGCACCCAAATTAAACCTGTGTGCACAAAACTATTTGAGAATCGGTTCCTAAATAAATTGGATCTGAAAGAAACACATAGTGATAGATTCCTTACCTTAGAATATCTCCAGGCGTCCGAATGGATCCGGAAAGTTTTCGTCAGCAGTACCCCTGCGCGTCGGTAGGGGCGTCGTGCGGCTCCGCGTCCGTCGTTGGCGTCGTGGTCGCCGAGATGACGTCGCGGGCGCTACTTGGACGCCACCCACGCGCGCTGACGTCAGTTCTTTCTTTTTCCGCGCCAGCAAGCGCAGATCCGGAGAGAGCGGTACCCCTTGTCTTTTTTGACTAAGTTTTGAGATCTTTTTCTCACCCTTTTTCGAGTTGATATCGACTCCTGGTGCAGTTAGGGATGCCCGGTTTTAAATCCTGCGAGGACTGTCATCGGATGATGTCGGTGACGGACCCGCACCGCGTGTGTCTCTTCTGCCTGGGGCGCGACCACGACCCCAAGTCGTGCCCCGACTGCCGGTCCATGGCTCTGAAGTCTTTGCGGGAGCGGTCCCGAAAGCTGCTTGAAGCCCGGCAGTCGGCTCCGCGCCGTGACAGGTCCCGGTCCAGAGGGAGGTCGAGGGACCGTGCGCGGAGTCACCATCAACGATCGTCGGGATCGAAGTCTTCACACTCGGGGTCAGGTAAGGCGAAGCACAAGAAGTCGAAGAAACGTCATCGTTCTCCGACTTCCCCTCGCCAGTCGCGCAACGTGGCAGGGTACGGGTGGTGCCACCCCCGCGGCTCCGGCGGAGTCCATGGAGTCGCCGCCCGACTACCCGCCCTTCCCGGGGTCGTCGGCGACTCCGGCCCAGATACAGGACTTCCTGTCGGCCATGGCTCGCCTCTTTGGGCCGTCGGGTCCCGCCGGTGCACCTTTGGGCCCCGTGGTCCCGCATGGGTGTCCTCGCGTTTCATAGCCGGCGGCTCCGGCGTCGCTGTCGGCTCCGGCGCCGCAGGACACCCTTGGATCCAGTCCTGGATCCCGGTCGACGCCGGTTGACCTCGTTACGCCTCCACCGACGTCGACCCCACCGGCACCGATCGTGAGGCCGCCCGCTCCTCGGGACGACTTCAACCCCTGCTTCAGCCCCGAAGTGGACGCGGCGTCGGTCCGGCGTCGGTCGATGCCGTTCTCGACGCCGTTTGGGGATTTCTATCCCCATGTCCCTGCTCCTTATTTTCGGCCTGTTGAACAGCCTGAGGAGCAAGAGGAGGACTGTGAGGGGTCGGACAACCCTCTCGCTGCAGCCTGCGAGTCTGAACAGGACTGGGCTGAGGAATTGGGGGACGCCAGTGGTCTGGATACCTCACCAGACCTTGGCATGCTGTCTCCTCCTACCGTGGCTACGGAGGAGGGAGCCAGTTACGCAGTGGTGTTGCGTAGGGCGGCGGAGGCCCTACACCTCTAGCTCCCTACTGTGGCCGTCAGGACTAACCTCCTGACAGAGGTGCTTCAGCCAGCAGCTACTTCTGCGGAGCCGCTGCTGCCCTTTAATGAAGCCCTTTCGGACGTTCTTTTGGGCACTTGGTCCAGGCCCACCACAGGGGCTCCTGTGGACAGGAACGTGGCCCGACGCCATCGCCCGGCTCCGGGTGACCCCATTTTCCTCTCCCAACATCCCACCCCCGAGAGCTTGGTTGTCCAAGCCTCTGCTTCCCCAACCGCCTTCCCTTCCGCCCCACCGGATAGGAAATCCAAGAAGCTGGATCAGTTTGGGAAGAAGATTTTCTCTTCCACCAGCTCTGCGCTGCGGTCCGTGAACACTGCATGCCTCTTGGGCCGTTATTCCCACTGCCTGTGGGATACGGTGGCGAACGTGCTGTCTCAGTGTCCGGAGGAGGCCCGGCCTGCTCTCGCCCAGGCTGTTGCAGTGGGGAGAGACGCAGCCAAGTTCATGATCCGTTGTGGTCTAGACACCGCCGACTCACTGGGCAGATCCATTGCAACGACGGTGGCGGTTCGCCGCCACGCCTGGTTGAGAACCACTGGATTTTCAGGGGATGTCCAAAACACCCTTATGGGCATGCCCTTTGATGGCCGTCGCCTCTTCGGCGACAAAGCGGACAGCGCGTTGGAGCGGTTTAAGGACTCACGGGCTACGGCCAAGTCCTTGGGACTCTCGGCAGTCCGCCCTCCTCCGCCTTCCGCTTTTCGCTCCTTTCGTGGCACAGGAAGGGGCGCCCCGCAGCGTTCGCAACAGAGCCACAGGCCGGCGCAACAGTCATCCCAGCGCGGACGCGGGTACCGCCGTGGCGGACAAAGGGGCCAGCGGGCAGGTCAGACCACCACCACCACCCCGCCACCAAACCTTCCTCCAAACCTTCCTAGTCCGAACTTTCAGGTCCATCACACGCCAGTGGGCGGCAGGCTCCGCCATCACCTCCCCCACTGGCGCGCCATCACTTCGGACAGGTGGGTTTTAGAGATAGTCCGAAGGGGCTACTCCCTCCCCTTCAAGACTACCCCCCCAGCCATGCCACCTCAATACCACCGCATGTCGGGGGATCACTTGGTGCTTCTTCAGCAGGAAGTTGCGGCCCTCTTGGCCAAGGGGGCCATCGAGCGCGTTCCGACGCATGAAGTAGGTCGTGGTTGCTATTCCCACTACTTTGTGGTGCCCAAGAAGGACAAAGGCCTGCGTCCTATCTTGGACCTCCGGAACGTCAATCGCTTCCTCCGCAAAGAGAAGTTCAAGATGCTCACTCTAGCTCAGGTCTTGTCCTCTCTCGACCCACAAGACTGGATGGTGGCGCTGGACTTGCAGGACGCCTTTTTCCACATCCCCGTCCTGCCAGCCCACAGGCGTTACCTACGGTTCATGGTAGGCCACGAGCACTTTCAGTTTACCGTGCTCCCCTTTGGCCTTACCAGCGCCCCTCGGGTGTTCACCAAGGTGATGGCGGTGGTCGCAGCTCATCTGCGCAGATCAGGGGTCTCAGTCTTCCCCTACCTCGACGACTGGTTGTTGAAGGCGGGCTCGCCCCAGACAGTCGTCTCCCACCTCCAGACTACGGCCGACCTCCTGCACTTGCTGGGGTTCTCCATCAATGTGCCGAAGACGCACCTGATTACCGCCCAGAAGCTCCTCTTTATCGGAGCGGTTCTGGACACGGCGCAGTTTCGGGTCTATCCTCCCGAACAGCGAGTCCGGGACATTCGGGCTCTGATTCCCATCTTTCAGCCCTTGTCCTGGGTTTTGGTCAGAGTGACTCTGAGGCTGCTGGGCCTCATGGCCTCCTGCATCCTGCTGGTCAATCATGCCAGGTGGCATATGCGGGCTCTGCAGTGGGACCTGAAGTTCCAGTGGGCGCAGCATCAGGGAAACCTGTCCGATCACGTCCAGATCTCGGAGGGCACTGCACGACAATTGCAGTGGTGGCTCACGAACCGGCATTGGGTCGACGGCAGATCCCTCTCCCTTCCCCAACCGGAATTCGCAGTGGTGACGGATGCGTCCCTCCTGGGATGGGGCGGCCACATGGGAGAGGCGGAGATCAGAGGCCTCTGGTCTCCGGCGGAGTCCCGGCTCCATATCAACCTTTTGGAGCTGCGGGCGATCAGGCTGTCACTGAAGGCATTCCTTCCCTCTGTCAAGGGGAGAGTAGTGCAGGTGTTCACAGACAACACCACCGCCATGTGGTACTGCAACAAACAAGGCGGGGTGGGGTCGTGGACCCTCTGTCAAGAGGCTCTGCGTCTCTGGACATGGCTGGAACATCAGGGCATGTCTCTGGTGGTTCAACACCTGGCAGGTTCTCTGAACGCCAGGGCGGACGAACTCAGCCGCAGGTGCATGCTCGATCACGAATGGCTTCAGCACTCGGAGGTGGCTCAAGGTCTCTTTCAGCAGTGGGGAGAGCCTTGGTTAGATCTATTCGCCACCGAAGAGAACGCGCAATGTCATCAGTTCTGCGCGTTGGAATTTCCAAGGCGGCACTCGCTCGGCGACGCTTTTCGTCGCGAGTGGAGCTGCGGTCTGTTGTACGCCTTTCCGCCTATACCACTTCTGCCCAGAGTGCTGAAGAAGATCAGGCGCGACCGGGCCCAAGTCATCCTTGTGGCTCCGGACTGGGCTCGAAGAGTATGGTATCCCGAGCTACTCAGTATGAGCATCGATCCCCCGATCCGACTGCCTCTTCAGGAGTATCTTCTGTCGCAGCAGCAGGGGACGGTCCTCCACCCGAACCTGTCCAGCCTCCACCTGCTTGCGTGGAGATTGAGCGGCGGCAGTTGATTCCTTTCGACTTGCCTCCTGAAGTTTGTGACGTTATTCTGGCAGCCAGGCGTCCCTCTACTAAAGTGGTATACGCCTGCAGGTGGAACAAATTTGTGGCATGGTGCACAGCAAAGGCTGTGGATCCCCTTTCTGCCCCTCTTTCTGAGGTTCTACTGTTCCTTCTTTCTTTGGCCCGGCAGGGCTCTGCTCTGGGCACTATCAAGGGCTACCTTTCTGCTATTTCGGCCTTTCTCAGGCTCCCTGATCAACCCTCTCATTTCAAGTCCCTTGTTGTAAATAGGTTTCTTAAAGGCATTACTCACCTTTTTCCTCCTATTCCTTTCGTGATGCCTCAGTGTGACTTGAATCTGGTTCTGACGTACTTGATGTGCGCTCCCTTTGAGCCACTTCACAACTGTCCTCTTCGTCTTTTGACGTTAAAGACTGTTTTCCTGGTGGCCATCACTTCCGCCAGGCGGGTGAGTGAGCTCCAGGCTCTTTCCTGTAAGCCTCCTTTCAGTCCATCCGGACAAGGTTGTGCTCAGGCCCCGTCCTTCCTTTTTGCCAAAAGTGGTTACGGCCTTTCACATTGGGCAGACTATTACCTTGCCCACCTTTTTTCCCGAGAGGAAGAGCGGCTCCACCGTCTGGACCCAAAACGTGCGCTTTCTTTTTATCTTAACCGCACACAGCAGTTCCGGGTGGATGACCAGCTTTTTGTTGGCTACGTTGGCACCAAGAAAGGTCGGGCGGTCCAGAAGAGAACCATCTCCCGCTGGGTTGTCTTGTGTATCAAAGCCTGTTACTCTTTGGCTAAAAAAGAACCTCCGGTGGGGCTGCGTGCTCATTCCACCAGAGCTACTGCAGCCACTACTAAATTGGGACGTGGTGTCCCCCTGCAAGACATTTGTCAAGCAGCCACGTGGGCCTCGCTGCACACGTTTACCAAACATTACTGCCTGGACAGTCAAGTCCGGAGAGACGGCTTCTTTGGCCGTTCTGTTCTCCGTGACTTTCTGGTGTGATCTTTGTTCGCAGACCCACCACCGGGGTTGGTATTGCTGGGGTATCTATTCTAAGGTAAGGAATCTATCACTATGTGTTTCTTTCAGATGCACAAGTTACTTACCTTCGGTAACGATTTATCTGTAACAAACATTAGTAGTGATAGATTCCTTACCGCCCCACCCATCTTCCCCGTTCTGCAAACTGATTTCTAGGGTTAAGGTCATCCCTTTCAGGGCCCTAGTTTCAATGCACCAGTGGTCAGTATCTTGCATGGCTCTGCGTTCCTGGCGCGGAAAGTCGTGTACAGAACTGACGTCAGCGCGCGTGGGCAGCGTCCAAGTAGCGCCCGCGACGTCATCTCGGCGACCACGACGCCAACGACGGACGCGGAGCCGCACGACGCCCCTACCGACGCGCAAGGGTCCTGCTGACGAAAACTTTCCGGATCTAGTCTGACGCCTGGGGATATTCTAAGGTAAGGAATCTATCACTACTAATGTTTCTTACAGATATATCGTTACCGAAGGTTAGTAACTTGTGCTTTTATGCTGTTAAAGACTATAGGCTTTCCAAGTGATACTTAACAAAATACATAAAGCAACTCCCTGAAGTCCATGTATAAAAACCTTAAAATTCAATGTGGTGTTCTTTCTAAAAATTAAGAGGTTGTGCCAAAAGCTATTAAATTGAAATACATGAATCGCCTTCACGTTTTCCTCCAACAGCTTGCTGCAGCAAAAGATCGAATTGTGTCTCTTCAAGAAGAACAGCAGCAGTTGCAACACGAGAATGCTTTAATTCGTGAACAAAGTGAAAGAAGTGTGGCGGTAAGTAATATGTGTAAAAAATACTGGGAAGGAATTGAGATCATGGCCAAAGTAATAGTTATCAAACATCTGCAAATGGAGACTATGAGCTCTCCTACTCATCTCTGTCAATGCCACTTAAGCGTTGTGCCCCAGTCTGACGAAACCACATTTGTCCAATCTTCGTTTAGATATCCTAAGGCTGTTGGTAAACTGCTATTGCAACAACACAAATGAATGATATTTCTGTCCTATGAGAGAACAAACAGGTGAGATGGGTGCCCAGTCACCAAAAACTAGACTACCATACCACACTGTGTTGCACTCTGGTGAGACTAACCCGCCACACTACTCTGCATCCTTAGAATACTAATCCACTAAGCTGTACTGCATTTAAGATGGAGAAGTGTGATGGGTTAGAGTCCATATTTTACGATGCAGTGTCGGTGGCTTGGGGCCACTAGAGTACAGGACAGTATGTTGGGTTAGCACCCCAGGATGTGTCGACATTCGGTGCGTAAGTGTCCTAGGGTGCAATGTGGTGCGGTGGGTTAGTGCTGAAGTAGTGCCTGTGATATTTTACGATCATTGAAACAAGACAAATTGTCCTGACTTATCTCCGAATGCACCAACAGAAGTTACCAAGAACAGTATGAAAAGTAGAAGTTGAAAACTGTGTTAAAAATAAAACCCAACACGTCGGTAAGCACAAACTCTAACTTGCATTTAATGCAAAATAGCAAGCAGCACAGTAAAGTATTTAAAGACAAGTAGTATTTCAACTGACCAGAGCAGTCCTTAGAAAAGGGTCAGTTGGAGCATAAGACTAAAATACATAAAATGTTGGACAGTTTATATAGGCTATAGAATCTAATCACATGTCAGAAATGTATTACTTTCATCAAAAACTTCTCCAATGAGCAGGTGACAGAATCTTCTCCCTGAAGAAGTACAAGATGTTTTTGAGGCAAAGATATTCATAAATACATTCATGAGCTCCTTATTCTCCTTAAATCGAGCTTTCAGTTATCAGTACTGAAAATAGAGTTAAACTTTGCAGACATTTGCAAATGTGCAACGTTGAATAACACAGCTTCTTGGCCTACTAGAGCCATGAAAGTTAACAAACTTATTTAAAGCTAGTGGATATGTCAAACCAATGAGAAGCAACCCCATATTTGTTTAAAAAATATATTGGTACACCCTTTCTCATACAGATATATATGTGTATATATATATATATATGTGTGTGTATATATATGTGTGTGTATATATATATGTGTGTGTATATATATGTGTGTATATATATGTGTATATATATATATATATATATAATTGTTTTCTCAACAGTCACCTCCAAATGTCACAAAGTTATTTCACTTTATTTACTTCATAGCAGTTACATAGGTGTTGAATCCCAGTCTTTTGCCGCACTTATTTGCATTCATCACATCTCAAAAATGATTCTTGTAAGAAATCACAACAATTTGATTTTATTGTTACAGTGACATTACATTTTCCTAATTTCTAGGCCATTTAGCTAAGTGGTAGTGCAAACATGCTAGACTGTCTTCTTTTAGGTTGGCAGATACAAGACCGCAATGAGCTGGATAATGGGAAGTGTCAAAATGTCTCCTCTGAAAGGGCCATTAGTGCCTAGTTTTCTTTTTTGGCAATTCCTACTTTCTTGGTAATTCCTTTCAAAGCCTTGTTGTTGAGCCCAGCCCAACATCATCTGTAGAGTTTGACTATTTTGTCTTGGATTTGCCTGAACGGATAGGGCCAAAAAACCATTGTTCAGACCAGAGGAATTGGGCATTGCCTGCATGGTGTGGTGCTGTACCTGTAAATGTAATGAGAACTATTAGGAAATTCCTACGTTTCCTGCCTGAAGTAAGCCGAAGGATCACGGTCCACGCATTGGTTACATCCCAACTAGATTATGCTAACTGTCTCTACCTGGGGCGGCTGTCAGTTCATCTGACCCACAGGGTACAGACGGTGCAGAATGCAGCTGCTAGGCTAATCCGTAGGGTCCCTTTTTGCCAGCATATTTCGCCGCATTTGAGACGGCTACACTGGCTCACGGTGACCAGGAGGATTAAGTTTAAGGCACTTACCGTGGCTTTTCGAGCTTACCATGGCAAAGAACCGGGCTATCTCAGGTCAAGGCTCATGCCTTATCACCAGGAGCGGACTTTGAGATCCAATCAGCAGCACCTTCTCACTGTCCCCCGTTTCGCAAAAATGCGACAAGGAGGTAGGTAGGTCCTTCACTGTCACGTCCAAACTATGGAACTCCTTGCCCAGCCAGTTGCGTCGGCTGGAGACGGAGCAGGATTTCAGAAAGGCTCTAAAAACCTGACTCTTCAGGCAGGGGCAGTAGTATCTGGAATCTCAATCTGGCTAGTCTGCTAGCACCGGGACACCTCTTCCGAGGTAGCTGCATGCTTTATAAGCTGCCATTCATTCATTTTGCCTAGCTTTTTCTGAAGGAAAGTCTTGATTTTATTAAACATACAGACACTTTCTTTCCTTGCTTCATAAACATAGCCTATAGTTCTGTAAGTTTTCCCTTGAGAAGTGGTCAAAAAATTAGCCACCATGGCTAAATCTGTTCAAAAGGGATCTGAACCCTTGTCCACGCACCAGCTACAACATCATTCCCAGTCAGAACGATCAGCCTTGGTGGTTCCTGGTGTCCAGGATTGGTGTATGAATTGAGCAGGGTCCGGTAAAATTCCTGAGATTCTCTGGAGTTCACCGTAATTTTCCAAGCCGCTAGTACTAGGGTCTGTTCTAGAATCATTCCATGTGGATGGTTGGGAACCAAAGTTGAGTCACCTGAATGGACTCAGGAGGACTATTGAAGCCCTCTGTCATCAAACCTGGGCAAGCACTCGTGAGATCATGATAAAGGGAAGAAAAGCATAATTGAGAGACCAAGACCAGTCTTTGAGAAAGGCATCCATGACAAGGGCCTGCGGGCCGGGTCTCCCGCTGTAAAAGGTAGAAGTTGAGTGTTCATATGTGAAGGAAAGAGGATTTGTGTGAATGGCCCCGCCTGGAAAAAAGACTTGAAGATTGTAGGATGAAGATGCCAGTCATATGAATCCCAAATGTGCCTGGAGCAGTAATCCACGATTGTGTTGAGGTTGCTTGGCAAATATTCAGCTTGAACAGGCCGTTTCCTCTGCAGGCGAAATTTTCCGAAACTCTGGGCTAATAGCGCTAATTGTTTGGCCCTTACTCCTGCCAAATGGCTGATATGTTTCTGCCATTAAGAGGCTAGAGTATCTTACTTTGTCCTTTGCAAAATGTTTTTTTGCAAAGGAGCCGAGAAGCATCTTTAAACAATTTAGGTGCAGCGATGACTCCTTATTTGACCATGTACAGCCATCGAGAACTGGCCACATCTTGCACCTCAACCTGATAGGCTTGCATTAGACTCTAATCCTATGTCTGTGGTGGAAGAGAAAATTGCTCTCCTGTTCCAAGCATCTAGATGGACTGGCCAACACTGGAGGTCCAATTGGGATTCCTAATCTAAGTGTATGATATGAGTAAGAGATGCTGCAACAAAGATTGCAGATTTTTTGTCTCTAAGGGGCACCATAATGTAATGAACCTGGAAATATTGCTTGAATGAAAGATACCAGTAGGCCCCTTTAACTGAGCCAGTAGCCTGAGGGATCATGTGGACATCTTCAAAACCAGAAGAATTTTTCTCTTTATCTTTCCCACTTTGACTTGAGGTAATTGCAAGATTGACTTGTCGAAATCGATGAGAAAATCTAGTAATTCCATGGACCTTGAGGGAATCAGACAAGATTTCTCTTGATTTATTAGAAAATCCAGATTCTGAAGTTGGTTGGTGAAGAAACCACATTAGGACAATTTTACACGGGGTAATCCTTACCAAATACCTCAGGAGTAATACAGCACCCAGAGGCTTAATCGTCACCAATGCCCCAAGAATCTTTCTAAATGAGGCGGCATTTCGTAGAGATTGGGCAAAGATTGCATGGCACTGCACGAGAGACTGGATCGTACTGATCATACAAACGGCGAAAAGACTTTCAGATGCCATCATCATAGAAATACAAGCTACTGAAAATCAATTCAAGACAACTCTAACTGCCTACAAAAGAGGTTGGACGAGGTTAACAAGGAGATACAAGAGTACAGGGAAAACCTCACGCAATCAAAGATCCAAAAGTTTCAAAAAGATCTAAAAAGTTCTCCTACTCCAAGACATATCCTTATTCAGAGGCAGATTACCAACCGCCCAAACGGATTGATTCTTCAGGAGGTTCAGACGATGACTCCTCAGACAGCAGCAATTCCAGCACCGGTAGCTATCGGAACCGACAGCGAGGAAGAGGAGACCAAACACCTGGCAACAACCATGGCCACAAGGACCACCAGGGAACCAAATCCATTTCCAACCAGGATTCCCTCAAATGCCACCACAGATGATGTTCGGTTGGAATCCCCAATTTGGCCCGATGCAAAACCCATATATGAATCAGTCCCCTCGCTTTCCTTTTTTAGGGAATGGCCGCAGAGGTTGGGGAAGACGCAAAAGACAACAACAAGGACATTGGGAAGACGACCAAAATCAAGGGGCACTTACCAGGAGCAAATCCCTGAATCAACAGGCAGATCCGAGCACAAGCAGGATCTAGTGACAAATTTTTCCACACACATTCTGACTGAAAGAGAAAAGGACCTTCTGAACAAAGGCCTAGGATTTGTTCCAACGGCCAACCTGGACAAGTTCCGCCTACATTGTGAAATGGCCGAATTTTTTAGAAAGTTGAAACTCAAAGCCTTCTTTGAAAACCAGTCAGAGGCAGTGGCACCACTAACACAACAAGATGGTGACACCAATTTCAAAATTAAATCCAAGTTCATACCACCACCGAGCTCAATCCCCTGTGAGCTGGTCACTTTTGAACAAGCAGTGTTCAAAGACATTGAAAATCTCCAAGAAAAAAAGCTCTTTAAAAATGTGAGCAAAGGAGATTTCGAAGCATTGTCCTCCCTTAGGAACAACAACAACATTGTCATCAAACCTGCGGACAAGGGAGGGGGGGATAGTTCTTCAGGACAAAAATGATTACCATATGGAATGCTTACGTCTACTAAGTGACAGACGCAATTACCTTCCCCTACAAGAGGACCCAACGGAGAGACTTAAATCTACCATCCATGAGCTAGTGAGTGATGCGGAAAATCTAGGAAATATCAGCAAAAGGAAGCTCAATTCCTAGCAACCAACAGTGGAAAAATACCATATTTTTACACCATCCCTAAAGTGCACAAAAACAAAGTGCCGCCACCCGGTCGACCCATAGTGTCGGGGATCGGGTCAGTGCTAGAACCTCTCTCACAATTCTGTGACTTTTTTCTACAACCATTGGTCAAAGCCACTTCTACCTACTTACAAGATACTAAAGATCTACTGGGCCAAATAAAGGATTTACCTTTCAATCCCAACACGTCCTTTTTGGTAAGCCTTGATGTAGAAAGCCTCTACACGAGTTTGCCTCAGGATGACACGCTGAGAGTACTGAAATCCACCTTGAACGAAGGTATCTGGGAGTATGTGACTCCCAAATCTTTCATCCTTGATTGTGCAAAACTTGCACTAAAAGAAAATTATTTTGAATACGAAGGCCAACTGTACCTGCAAACGTATGGAACTTCGATGGGCAGCACCTTCGCCCCAAGTGTGGCAGGGTTGTATGTTATTAATTTTGAAAAAACATACTTATTCCATCCAGGTACTTCACTGTCACATCACATTCGTTTTTATAAAAGGTACATCGATGATGTATTCTTAATTTGGGAAGGGTCAGAAGTATCCCTCAATGATTTCCTCATCTGGATCAATGGGTGTGACTCTAATTTAAGATTTACCAGCACCATCAGCAGGAGGAGCATCACATTCTTAGACTTGGACATCACCCATGCTAATGGAGGATTAGAGACAAAAACTCATTTCAAAAAGACGGCGAGAAACTCGCTGCTCCATTACACCAGTTTTCACCCCCGAACATTAAGGGAGAACTTGCCCTATGGACAATACTTGAGGCTACGTAGAAACTGCAGTAACGTAGAAGAATTTAAACAACAAGCTCAATGCCTAACTAAAAAATTACAACAACGTGGGCACCCTAACAGGATTACGACCAAAGCAATGAAGAGAGCTCGCAATCAAAACAGAGAGAGCCTACTAGAAAGCACACCCAAGGAGGCAACCACAATACCACTGACCTGTGTGTCCACATATAACCCGGTTTCATGCCAAATGGCCAAAATTGTCCAGAAGCACTGGCAAATCCTCAATACTGGCAACCACCAATGGGAAAAACCCATGTTTTCCTACAAAAGAGGCAGAAGTTTAAAAGACAGTTTAGTTCACACAAGACCGCAACAAGTGAGGTCGTTAACAAATACCATACACAATGCATGGGGTCTCCCAAAGGTCACTGGACACTACCCCTGCGGTGACTGTAGCATTTGCCATCTAACTAAATCATCAAAAACTCTCAACCTGGAACCAGGGAAAGTATGGCAAATCCGCACACATACTAATTGTAACACAGATAATGCTATCTACCTCATCACATGTCCATGTGGTTTTAGGTATGTGGGCATGACGAGTCGAAAAGTAAAGACCAGAATATGTGAGCATAGAAGCACGATTCGTTGCAAACGAAATACAACACGAATGACGAACCACTTTCTGGAAGCAGGTCATACCACAAATGATATGGAATGGGTAATAATTGAACATCTGCAAATGAGGAGTGGGAACATCCAGCAACAACTGTTAGAAAAAGAACAACGTTGGATTTATCGGTTATCTATCCATCTCAGTGGTTTGAATGACAATATTCCGTGGAACAGTCTTAGTAGATAGACACTATAGATGGTACCACATCAGTCTATAGTGCCCTTTGTAACTCCTTGGCCTAACTAAAGTCTATCTACTATTTGTACAACTAGGCTTCCCATTCCTTGAACTCTCAAACTCTTAAACATATCAGTCCCTTTTTTCCCCCAAAACATGAATTTGGCAATCTTGAAGGGATTCAGGCACCTCTAGACTGCACGGAGGCGTCATACTGGTAGCGACAAACGTGCTCACTAATTCATCGCACAGCACTTGATAATCTCACCCAGCATAGCGGCACGTTATCTATTCTGCGTTTAATTTCTAGTTTTAATGGCACCCTACCGGTTGGACACTCTCCTTGTGCTATGGGCTTTATTTTCTCTATTTTTTGGCAGCATACACCACTAGTGCCCAGCCGCCCGCTCCGTGACAGTGGTCAGCTTTCCAGTCTTCACGCAGTGATTTGTGCACTGACGCTTTGACGTGATGCACGTTTTTTTACGTGCATTGACATTCCTGACGGCTCCTGCTCGCAACGTGCGATACGCCCAGTACAGGTTAGCGCTGTAGTTTATTGCGCGCAGGTGTCATCAATTAATTACCAGCGCTCCCGCCCAGCCTCTGCTCTTTTATCTGCGTCTCCCAGTCCCTCGAGATCATCTCGTTCCAGTGGACGCCGCAGCAGGTTGAGATGTGGGGGAGCACCGAGACCAAGTAAGACCTTTCCTTACAGATCCCAAAAGTGGCCCATCCAGCTATCTTTTCACTCCTGCTCCAGACAATTTGCTCACCGATGCTTTTTTAACCTTTCCTTTAGAGTACCTAGTAGGAGCTCCTCCCGCCCTGGACTCGTATGGCCATGGAAATACCATGATTTACGTAAATACTATGCAACTATGGTTCACGCGTAACGCGCAGGTCGTTTGCTTAAAATTCTAGCATTACGGCATTTTTGTTTCACGTTCATTTAGAACGATTTTACATCACGCTACCAAGCTTTGCGCGACGCTCTTTTTGAGCGCTCTACTTCAGCATGCCCACCGATTCTGACCACAAGCATGCTAGGTTATTCAGCGAATATATATCGCTTTTTCACTGCGGCATTTTACAATCGGTGCAGCATGAACATATGACCTGCCCACACCGCAAGCATGCTCACAATCATCGCGAGCATGCACTGTTTTTAATTATATTACCTGAACTATTGTTCGTATGAATGGTTTCCCACGTATGAGTGACACTGAATGTTTATTTCGCCACTTGGGGAAGAATAGTATGGATGTGACAATAATCAACAAACAAGTGTTTTTATATGTTACATGTCGTTTTGTCTTGTTCATTTCTCTCCCCACAGGAATTTTACTACTGATGGACCGTTACTCATGGTTAGTCCATCCCGCATGATAAACACGCCGTAGCAAGTGTGTAAAAATGCGTTATACATGTGGTTTAATTTTTACCACTCACTTTTGCACATTAATCACCATATAGTGAGGTCCTGAAGAAAGCTCCACTAATTTTTTTGAAGAGCTGAAACATGTCGACCTAAGGATAATCCAGACACTTATTTGTAGTTCTGACATATTATCCACTTCACCTTGTTTTTAAACATACCCTGGGCCACTGGGAATAAAACATTGAATAGTGAGTTTCCCAGAGGTATTTTTTAATGTCACTACACTCACAACATCATCACACAAAAACCAAAAAACCTGCTCCACTGTAATCAGGTGTCGAAGCACAGTTGGGTAGCACTCGGCTACCCGACTGGGAACCCAATGATGAAGCATGACACCAACCAGGTTGGTGTGTGAGGGTTCTTTTAAACAATTCCTGTGGTGTCAGACACTATTCAGGTTAACCAGTCACTCTCTAGTGGCCCGTCTCTGTTGTTTTTTTTGAGTATTACATTGGGACAAGAAGGGCACACTCCTTGTCCTGACTCTCTCCTTTGGTTTTTGAAGTAATTGTCTTAAGAGACATCTGGCCTGGGCTGAAAGAAGAAAATCATTCAGATACACGATTAATTGTATCCCTCGAGCCCATAAATGGGCTATCGCCAGACTTTCGTGAAGCACCATGGGGCCATTAAGTCTACATCAATGCCACCTAAAGTGGTAAAATATTCCCCTCCATTGGAATGGAAGAAATTTCCTGAACAAACTGTGGATAGGATTTGCGAGATATGCTTCCTGAATGTCCAACTGGCCCATCCAATCACCATCTAACAGTGAATTCCTTTTTTTTAAAATATCATTTTTATTGGCATTTGAAATGTTAATTACAGTACAACCTGTGCATTTTCACAGTAACAGCAGGTACATCTTCCACATGTCAGCAACGGTCAACATTGGTTACAGGAGTCTTCGGCGGAGAGCATACAATGTTTAACCTCCATTTTTTCAGCCTACATCAAGTAACACTTCCGTGCCCCGTCGAAGCCCCTCTGCTTTCCAGCATTTAATGACATGCCCCTGCCGTCTCAAGGTTTCTTGTGGGGAGTAGTCGTGTTCGCTGCTCACATTTGTCGCTCTTGTGTGGCTATGCCCTTTATGTTTCTTCATATGTAGTACAGTGCAATAAAAATAGAAACAGAAAGGAAAACCAAACTAAAACTTAATTGCAGCTAAGTCTACCAGGGGTCCTCTGCTGTCAAGTTATGTCATCTTTCCCCATTCGTGGGAGTTAGCCCACCCAATGGGCCAGGGGGGTTGGGTGAAGGGAGGTAGGAGACCGGGGGGTGGGGGGTGCGCAGGGGGGAGCGGAGGGGGGGGTCGCCCGGTGTGTTCCCATCACTGGTGCGGGCCCATTCCCGTCCCCTCTATCCGGTCTCCCTATTCCATAAGTGCTAGTCAGCAACTAGTCCAGCTCCATTCCATTATGTGCCTCTCGCGCTGCTTCAGGCTTTGAGTCGTCTGCGACTCAGTTTTGTCCGTTTTACGAGCTTCCCATGCCCCCAGTATTTCCGCCCATGGCTCTGCCAAAGGTTTATGCCTTTTAGTGACCTTGTCTTCGCGGATCAGTGCCCTCTCCTCTGCTCTAGCCCAGCAGGAAACATCATTTTCCCAATCAGATATTTTGGGACTCGTTGTTGCCCTCCACCTGAGGGCTATCCTCCGTTTAGCCAGTATGAAGGCAAGGTCCACAAATCTATGTCCCAACCGTTTGGACTTAGGCCTTGGGAAGAGTCCCAGTAAGCACACTTCCGGGCAACAGGTCATTGTGCGAGCCAGGAACCCATTAACAGTCTCCACAATCGTTGTCCAGTACTGCTGGAGTTCCGGACAGGACCATACCATATGATCAAAATTGGCATCTGTTGTTAAACACCTGGAACATTTCTGATCAACCCTCTTATACACAACATTTAATTTGTGCGGAATGAGGTAAGTCCTGTGGAGTATATTAAACTGTATATGTTTGAAGTTTACATTACTCGATACTTTTTTAGGGCTCCCCAAAGCCTTCTCCCATTCCTTCTCAGCTAGTGGCCTACCTATTGCGTCCTCCCACCTTTCCCGAATTCGAGGCAGGGGCATCTGTGACAACTCAGTTATCGCCAGGTACAGCCATTTCACTAGGTGACCCGCAGAGCCCAGCGTCACCATCGCCCGGAGGGCCGTGTGGGTGGCAGGCTCTCTGGAGTTGCTTCCCCATAGTGCGGCCAGGGCTCCTCTTACCTTGTGATAATTTAAAAACTGTCCCTGAGGCAGGTCGTGGTATTCTAAGAACTCATCCATTGGGAGCAGTTCACCATCTCGATAACAGTCTCCGACTGACACTACTTCTGCCTCTTCCCAGCCCCGCAGCTGGCTCTGCGTGAGTGGAGGACCCTTTCCCATCTGCGGTATTCCTGTGATTGGCAGGACCGGTGCATACAGTGGTATGCCCGGTACCCGCTTTGCATCTGTCCCAACCTGTCACTGCTACCTTGAGTAATACTCCCATATTTCTGATCTTCTGGTTGGGGCTTAGCATCCTGGTAAGTAGTGTACCTCGGGAGGTGTGAGCCGGAAGCGTTAACGTCTCCAGCTCCCTTCCGTCCAACCATCTGGCTAGCCACTGGAGTTGTGCCGCCAAGTAATAGGCCTCAAAGTCAGGTACACCCAGCCCCCCCGCTAGTGGCAGCCGCAGAGTTCGCAGAGACACCCTATTACGTCCACCATCCCACACTAGATCCCTCAACAGTGTGTCCATGATCTTAAACCAGCTCTTCGGGATCACCACAGGCAGATTGACAAAATAATATAGAAGTCTTGGTAGCACCACCATCTTGGATAGCGCTACTCTGGCCATGATTGATAGTTTAAGCAAGCGCCCGAAGGTCACATTAGACCTCCGTGATCTCAGGGCACCTCCCAAATTCCCCTCCAGCAGGTTTGCCTGTCGATGGTACACCTGTATACCCAGATATCTGAAAGAGCCCGTGGTCCAGGCGAGTTCCACCGGGAGGTCCAACGGTCTGTCCAGTGCAGGCCGCATCGGGAAAATGCACGTCTTTTTGGTGTTGACACGCAGTCCCGACCTCTCCGCGAACTCCGCCAGTATGCGCAGCACAGCTGAAACCCCCCGAGATCCGTTTCGTAAATAAACTAAGATATCGTCTGCATATAGTGAGACTATGTGCTCAGCCTCGTCGAGCCTTATCCCCAGTCTCCTGCTCTCCTGTCTGAGTCGTTCTGCCAATGGTTCCATTGCCAAGGCAAAAAGCAGCGGCGACAGAGGGCAACCCTGCCTTGTTCCTCTGTGTATGGAGTATTGGTCAGACACTGTCCTGCCCGTGCGCACTCTAGCCATGGGATTTGCATATAAAAGGCGGACCCTTTTCAGCCATTCCTCTCCCAACTCCATCCTCCCCATCACTTCTAATAAAAAGTCCCATCACAAAGAGTCAAAGGCCTTTTCCAGGACTACAGCCATCACTACCGCATCAGGAAATAGCCCTATGTCTCGGTGGAATAGCACATGGTATAGCCTCCTCAAGTTGTTAGACGTCGAACGCGATGGGATAAACCCGTTTTGGTCAGTATGGATCAATCTCTGCCAGGATTCGGGTTGCCAACACCTTGCTAAGTATTTTAAAGTCCAGGTTTAGCATTGATAACGGCCTAAATTCTGCCGTGCCCGCTACCACCTCCTTGGTTTTTGGCAATGGGATCACTAGTGCCTCCCTAGCTGATGACGGAAGGTGTTCTTCCCCAAATGCCTCAGCATGCATTTGCTCCATTTTCGCGGCCAGTATGTGCACAAAGGTATAATAAAATTCAGCCAGGAGGCCGTCTGGTCCCGGGGTTTTCCCCCGCGCCATTTCTTTAATGGCTGTTCTGATTTCCTGTGTGGCGACTGGTGATGTCAAGGTCTTCCGAGCGGCCTGATCTATTTCTCGCATTCCCAACCCTTCCAGATATGCAATCATCCTGTCTCTACGCACTTCCTCCGGTTTCCTATACAGCCGTTCATAGTACTCCCGAAACGTGTTGTTAATTCCCTTCGGGAAGTAAATCACCTGTCCGCTAGAGTCCAGAATGCCGGGAATCGGGGCTCCCCTGCCTTCCGGCCTAATCAGCCACGCTAGTAGCTTCCCTGCTCTGCCACCTTTCTTATGCTGCCTTTCTTGGTATGCCTGGGAATCCAGAAGTCTCAACCGTTCCCATGTGGCGCTGTAAGTACTCTTCACCTCTGCTAGCTGTTTCTGGGTGTCAGCCCCCTTCCTAACCTCCCTATCCAGGGACAGTATTTAGGCCTCTAGGGATTTGAGTTCCTGGTTGATTTCCTTCCTAGCTCCCCCTGTCTGCCCCATGCACTGCCCCTTAATCACCACCTTAAAGGCGTCCCACTCCACCAGGGAGGAGCCAGCCGTCCCCTGGTTCTTTTTTAAATATGTTGCTATTGCCCCGGAGAGCTGGCGTCTAAAGCATTCATCATCTAGTAAGTTGGGATCTAGCCACCATAGCGGAATGGGAGCCCTCGCTGGGGTAGGGGCGAATCGCAGCAGTAAAGGGCTATGATCGGAAATGGATCTCCCCAAATACTCAGCCTTGGTCAGCGCCGGTCCCAGCCGGTTCGAGCAGGGGAACATGTCCAGTCTGGTATGTAGGTCGTAAAGGGATGAGTAATAGGAGTATTCTCTCTTCTGTGTGTTTTGTAACCTCCAAACATCCAGCAACACCCACCTGTAATCCAGCCCCTCAGGCCCTTAGCTGTCGTGGCCGCTGTTATACCTCGTAAGGGGGAGTGGATCTGTCCAAGCCCAAGTCGCATACACAGTTGAAGTCGCCCTCCAAGATCAGATCATCCGCCGTCACCCCTGACAATGGTTTAGAAAGTTGCATCAGGAACGGGACTTGTTCTTGATTCGGGGCATAAATGCTCCCCAGCGTTACCTCTTTTCCCTTCAACTTGCCTTTTACTAACACATATCTCCCGTCAGGGTCAATTATCTTACGGGAAACATGAAAAGGGACTTCAGGCCTGACCCACACCAGTGCCCCCCTCGCATATGCTGAGTATGTGGTTGAATATAGTTGCCCCCGCCACCTGCGCCGTAGCCTAGCAACCTCCACTTCCGTAAGGTGGGTCTCTTGCAGCATCACTATTTGTGCGCCTCTGCGCTTTATGTAATTGAGGATGCTGTAATGCTTGGAAGGAGTACTCATACCTCTGACGTTCCAAGTCAGCAGTTTGAACTCTTCTGCATGACTAAATTTACTGGCCATTATTCATGACAATTATCCCCCCCCCCCCCGCCCCCTCCGGTAGATGCAGTGGACCCCATGATGTAGAACAACAAACCCAACTGTAGAACTCCCCATCCCGTGAGTGGACTGACAACGGTCAGCTGCCCAAACCTGTAATGAAACATCACTCCAGTCAGAACGCCGCCTCCAACTCCAGTGGCGGTTCACTCTGGTGGGGGGTGGAAAGAAAAGTAAAATACCTTCAGGAATGGCGTGAAAGCTGTCCGGTCCCGTTTATAATGCGGGGGCGATTTTCCCCCCCTCCCTCTTCCCTCAGCAACGCCTTCCATTCAAGCAGAGTGCCGCCATCGGTGCCATCTCGCGTGCCCTCGCTCTGGCACATTTAAGCAATGTTGTCTGCTGTACGTGGGGTCAGTTTTGGCAACTCTAAATCATTCCCGGAGTTGTCATCCGAGTTGGACGAGCGGGCCACTTGCTCCGAAGAAGAGTCTCTGTTTTGGTCTTTTTCTTTGGGCGACATTAGCCATGCCACTGCTTGCAGCGCAGCCTCTCTTTCCTGCTGTGTCTGGGATACAGTGGGCTTCCGCAGTACCTTTGGCTTCTTGGGGCGGCGTTTTCTATCTCTAGCACTTCGCTTCCCGCCCCTTGAGCCCTGCTGTGATTTGGGCAGGGGAGCACCTTTCCCATACGCATCCAGCAAGGTCCATGTTTCCTCTGGCGTGTTGCAGAAATGTGTAGTACCGTCTAGAACAATCCGGAGCTTCGCCGGGAGCATCAGTGAGTACTGCAGTCCTGCCTCCCGGAGGGCTTTCTTGGCTTCTATGAAGGAGGCACTTTGTGCCTGCACCCTGGCGGTAACGTCTGGGAACATGTATACCTTGCCATTGTCCATAATGTATGGGCCGTGGGTCCTCGATTGTTGCAATATGGCAACCCTGTCCCTGTAATGTAAGAGCTTAGCAACCACTGGTCTTGGAGGCCTCCCCTCTCCAGGGCGAAGAATTGAGATAGCGTGCCATCCGGCATCACCTCCTTGAGCCATGTTTCGAGGAATGACAGCATGTCTGTACCTTCTGAGTTCTCCGGAATTGCCACAATTCGGACGTTGTTGCGCCTGTTCCTCCCTTCGGCGTTCTAGCTCTGCCACTCTTGAGGTGAGGTCCTCTAGCCGAGCTACCCCTTGCTTGAATTCTGGTACTAGCTCCGTTAGAGAATTTTCGACTTCCGTTACCCTGTCAGCTAGCTTACGGTGTTCGGCCTGCAGAAGTCCTAACCCCACCGACACACCTCCTATGTCTTGTTGCAGTGCTATTTTAGTATCAGAGATTGTCGCTAGGATCTTATATAAGTGTAGGTGTAGCGATAGATCTTTATCGACTGGTTCTTCTGCATCGTATTCGCTATGCTGCGGAGAAGGTTCCCGGGTGTTAGGCAGGGTGTTCCCGGGTTTATTCTTCTGGTGCCGCATTGTGCTCCTTGCGAACCCGGTCTGGACTCTGTTCTAGGCTACAAGTCTGGCTTCTGCCCGTCGGGCTTGGTGTAGGTCCTCCCCGGCTACCCCAGGCACCTGGCCGCATATTCCTCCGTTCTCCCCACGCCACCGCTATCTGGATGCCCCCGGCGTGGCAGTGTGACTTACCCCACGCACCCCGGAGGAGCCGTCAGGGGATCGGAAGGGGCCACCGCGCCGTTCCTCTAGGAGCGTTCATCTCCGCTTCACATTGTGGTCGGGACCCTTGGTCTCGTCGCTCTTTTTGGCTCTGCAAACGCTCTGCAACCTGGTGATGGTGACTCAGCACCCAGGTCTCACTGTGCGGGCCTATTTTCTCTTAGCCCCTAATTCTTGTATCACGCCTCCTTCAGCCCAACTGTGCCACTGCGCAACCAAGCCCGGCTTACTGCCCCCTATCAGCCTTCCTCAGGATTCTTCACCTCCAGGGCGATGGAATTCCTTATTCAAGGCCTTCCGCCTTTGGTGTGTCTCTTCATTCCTTATCGCCCCCTGAGTCTTCCTTGTATTGTTTGTGGTGCTAATTTTGTATTTTTTTATTTTGTCCTCTTTCCTATTGCTTTATGTGCCCCTCGTGCCCGCCGGCCAGCCCCCGTGCCAGTCCACACTCTGCCTCTTCCAGGTGTTCCTCACCCGGCCCTGACTCTTCTCCCGCTCTACTATCGGGGTCAGGGCACCTCAGCACTGCGTCTGAGTCCCAGGGCGGTATACCTCTTGAACCTCCAGCCGCCTCACTCTCCTCCGGCGCCGCAGAGCTCGTACCCCCGATCTTCCTCACGACTTCGCGGTGGCCACAGACGCTCACCTCCCTTTCGTTGTCGTCCTGTTTCGGCCTCCTCAAGCGGCCTGGCAGTATCCCAGGCGAGCGCAGGGAGCAGGCCGCATCGAGCCCCCACGCTCGGCTGCTCTCATTCAGGACGCCGCTCCCCGGCGTGAAGGCCCAGGCAGTCCAGAGATCCTGCCGCTGCTGCTGTGCCCACTTCTGCGCCCTCGCTGTCCTCACTTGCGGCTGAGAAGACGGTCGCCGCCTGGCGCCACACCCCGGGCTCTCGATCAGGGCCTCGCACTCGTGGTGGCTCTGGCGCCTCCGGCCCCGCTCCGGCACTATCGTTGCTCGCTTCCCGGGGTCCACCGCTCCGCCGAGCCCCGACTCTGGGCTTTTCAGGTGCTGAGAATTCCCTGCTTATCTGTCCTCCGATTGCGGGACTTTGTAGACACCCCACTCCGGTTCCGACAGGATTACTGGGGGACCATGACGGAGCTTCGCAGTTATGCGGCCGCCATGATCGCGGTCCAAGCCACGCCCTAACAGTGAATTCCTTAATTAGATAATCGCTGCCATCTTGAAGTGGTGGTATACTGCAAAATTGTTGAAGTTCTTTAGGTTTATCAGTGGCTGAAACTTCTTTTTCTTCTTTTGAACCGGGAAGCTGGTTCTTAGGAAGGCCCAGGAATTGAAAGAATCTATCTCTGTAGCATTTTTCCTGAAAAAGAGAATCCTCCTCTTGGGTTATAAACTGATAACTGATTTTGGAAGGGTCGACTAAAAGGTTCTTTGTAAAGCTCTAGAGAACACCCTGGAATCGCCTCTAACGCCCAAGGGACTGCTGTAATGCTTTACCAAGCTGGAAGAAAATAAGCTAAATGGCCTCCTATAGGAAGATGGCAAAAATTGGTAGGGCTTACCTGTGGTTTGGGATCCTCTTGAACAAGATCTTCCGCCCTGAAGCCCCTGCCCCTTTGAGGGAAAAACTGTGGTTTGAATTCTTGTTGGTAGCCAAAGTAACCTTTGTGTTGGCAGCCTCCTTTTGAGGTGAAGCAGCCACTAAAGTGGCTCCTTCCTCTGGCAGCCCTGCCAGCAATCCAGGAGCTAGGGATTTTCTCCAAGAAAAATTGAGCTGTAGGCGCAAACGTGGAGGTCTGATATGGTGAAGTCACTTCATTGTCAGATTTGCCTTACCTCTATGTTAGGCCCTGCAGCCTTCTGTGGACACCTTTAGATATGATGGACCCAAGACCTCTTACTTGTTTTTAGAGATTCATCAACCACATGTGGATTTTTCATCGTTCTGCTTAAGATCTTGGCAAAGAGCTGAATGTATGCAAGACAGAATCCCATGTGATGGTCGGTAAGCAGTTATTTTATTCAACTAAGCTAGTGATTTATTGACTGGCTGGCTCCAGGTTTTAGAGGCGGATAATATGGTTATGGAGATGTCATAGGCAACCGCATCAAATCATTCAGATTGGAGTGACCTTAATCAATTGCATGAAGAGTATAGAGGATTGGTGTCAGAGTCTGCTGCGGCACACTTTATTGGAGTGGAGAAATAAAGCTGGCAAATTAATTACTTGTTTAAAGGAAGTTGATGAGTGATGGAGTGGCTTGTATTCCTGTGTTTTATTTTAAAGATTTGTTCCAGTCCAGGCTGCTGGTGGACAATTCAATTATTGCACAGCTGCTCGGCGAGCTTACAGAAGCTTATTTTGCTCATCCTGTCAAGATCTGATCTGGAGATTTTGGAAGGAGACCTCGCGGTGGAGGAGTTTGAGGATGCACTGTCAAATGCAGACTGAAACCTTACCTGAGCCCAATGGCTTTCCAGCAGAATGCTTTCATTTGTCAATACACAACCGCAATCTTATCCTCGGCGCTAAATCCATTGATACAGTACTGGTGAATTTATGCATGGCCATCAGCACCTTCATCCCTGAGCTTAGCAAATTTGTGTATCTGAAAGAGACAATTAGTTATAGATTCCTTACCTTAGAATTACCCCCAGGTGTCAGACTGGATCCGGAAAGTTTTTCGTCAGCAGTACCCCTGCGCGTCAAAAGGTGGCGTCGGTCGACTCCGCGTTCGTCGTTGGCGTCGTGGTCGCCTGGATGACGTCGCGGTAGCTACTTAGACTCCGCCCTCGCGCGCTGACGTCAGTTCTTCCTTTTTCCGCGCCAGCCAGCGCAGATCCGGAGAGAGCGGTACCTCCAGTCACTTTTTGACTGACTTTTTGCCAACTTTTGTCGACATCGATTTTGAGTCTTTGACTCCTGGTGCACGTCAGGGATGCCCGGTTTCAAGGCTTGCAGCTCCTGTAGCCGGCTGATGTCGGTGACGGATCCGCACGCGTGTGCCTGTTTTGCCTGGAGCGTGACCACGACCCAAAGTCGTGCTCCGACTGCTGGACCATGAATCCGAGGTCTTTGCGGGAGCGGTCCCGAAAGCTTCTCGAGGCCCGGAAGCCACCACCACCAGTCTTCTTCAAAGTCTTCGCACTCCTTAGGTAAGTCGAAGCACAAGAAGAAGCACCGTCGCTCTTCGACTTCTTCCCGTCGGTCGGCCGATGCGAAGAGGGATGCAGGTAGTGCCCCTCCCGCGGCTCCGCGTGCGGAGCCCCAAGGGTCGACTCAGAGTTTCCCTCCCTTCCCAGGACCCGGAGCGACCCTTGCCCAGCTTTGTACCTTTTACGAAGTGATGCATGCCATCTTTGGGCAGCCCGACTCCGCCGGCGCGCCTTCAGGCCCCGCGGACTCAGTTGGGGGCCCTGGGCCTTCGACCCTGGCTGCTTCGGCCCCGGCACTGCAGGGCCCCCTTGGATCCAGGCCTGGATCCAGATCCGCGTCAGTCGACCTGATTACACCTCCCCCGGCGCCGATTCCACCGGCACCACGTCCGCAGCCTACGCCGGTTGTGTCCCCAGCCGGCGTCGACCCCGGCCTCCACCCCAATGGAGACACAGAGCCGGACCGGCGTCAATCGACGCCGGATCCGGCGCCGATGGGTACTTTTGTACCCCTGTTCTACCCTGGCTCTTTGAGACCAGATTGGCAGCCAGAGGAGGGTGAGGAGGACTGAGAGGGCTCTGGAGACCCTTTGACTGACCAGCTAGGTTACGAACCGGACTGGAGAGAGGAACTGGGGGAAGCCAGTGGTCTGGATACCTCACCAGACCTTGGCATGTTGTCTCCTCCTACTGTGGCTACGGAGGAGGGAGCGTCTTACGCTGTGGTGTTGCGTAGGGCGGCTGAGGCTCTCAACCTCGAGCTACCTACGGTGGCAGTCAGGACTAACCTCCTGACAGAGGTGCTTCAACTGGCAGCGAGCTCTTCAGAGCCCCTGCTACCGTTTAATGAAGCCCTCACTGACATCCTTTTGGGCACCTGGTCCAGGCCCAAACACGGGCTCCTGTGGATAGGATGATTGCCCGATGCCACCTCCCGGCCCCGGGCGACCCCACTTTCCTTTCCCAACACCCCACCCCTGAGATATTGGTGGTCCAAGCCTCCACATCCAAAGGCGCATTCCCTAACGCACCACCTGATAGGGAATCCGAAAAGCTGGACCATCTTGGGAAGAAGATGTTTTCTTCCTCCAGCTTGGGACTGCGGTTGGTAAACACCGCATGTCTGTTGGGCCGTTACACCCACTCCGTGTGGGATACGGTGGCGCAAGTGCTGCCCCAGTGCCCGGAGGAGGCCCAGGCCGTTCTCTCCCATGCAGTTGCCGAGGGGAGAGACGCAGCAAAGTTTACAATTTGCTGTGGACTGGATACCGCCGACTCGCTAGGCAGGACGATTTCCACGTCGGTAGCCCTTAGACGCTACGCCTGGCTGAGGTCAACTGGTTTTTCAGGGGATGTCCAATCGACTCTTATGGACATGCCCTTTGATGGCCGTCGCCTGTTCGGCGACAAGGCAGACAACGCGCTAGAGCGCTTTAAGGACTCTCGGGCTACGGCCAAGTCCTTGGGCCTCTCCACCACTCGCCCTGTGCAGTCTGCTTTTCGCCCCTTTCGTGGCTACAGAAGGGGTGCCCCACCACGTTCCACACAGGGCCACAGGCCAGCGCAAGCTGTTCAGCCCCTGCGCGGCCGGGGACGTAAGAACCACCGTCGTGGTTCTGGGGGCCAGCAAGTGGGTCAGTCCACCACCGCCCCCTCTGCAGCAGCCTCCAAACCCTCCTAGTCCGACCTTCCAGGGCCACCAATCGCCAGTGGGCGGCAGGATTCGCCATCACCTCCCCCACTGGCGCACCATCACGCGGGACAGGTGGGTTTTGCAGATAGTCCGAAGGGGATACTCCCTCCCCTTCGAGACTCCCTCCCCCCCCCCCCCGCCATGCCACCTCAGTACCATTGCATGTGGGAGGATCATCTGGCCCTTCTCCAACAGGAAGTTATGGCTCTCTTGGCCAGGGGAGCCATGGAGCGAGTTTCTGCCCCAGAAGTAGGTTGTGGTTGCTATTCCCACTACTTTCTGGTGCCCAAGAAGGACAAAGGCCTGCGTCCTATCTTGGATCTCAGGAACGTCAACCGCTTCCTCTGGAAGGAGAAGTTCAAAATGTTGACGCTAGCTCAGGTCCTGTCTACCCTGGAGACTGGATGGTAGCGTTGGACTTGCAGGACGCTTACTTTCACATCCCCGTCCTGCCGGCCCACCGGCGTTACCTGCGGTTCACGGTAGGCCACGAGCACTTTCAGTTCACTGTGCTCCCCTTTGGCCTTACCAGCACCCCTCGGGTGTTCACAAAAGTGATGGCGGTGGTCGCATCTCATCTGCGCAGATCAGGGGTTCCACTCTTCCCCTATCTCGACGAATGGCTGTTGAAGGCGGGCTTGCCCCAGGCTGTCGTCTCCCACCTCAAGACTATGGCCGACCTCATGCATTCGCTGGGGTTCTCCATCAACGTGCCGAAGTCACACCTGACTCCCTCTCAGAAGCTCCTCTTCATCGGAACGGTTCTGGACACGACGCAGTTTCGGGTCTATCCTCCCGAACAGCGAGTCCGGGATATTCGGGCTATGATTCCGATCTTTCAGATTCTATATCGGGTTTCGGTCAGGATGACCCTCAGGCTACTGGGCCTGATGGCCTCCTGCATCCTGCATCCTGCTGGTGGATCATGCCAGATGGCATATGCGGGCTCTGCAGTGGGACCTGAAGTTTCAGTGGGCACAACATCAGGGGAACCTGTCCGATTGCATCAAGATCTCAGAGGGCACTGCACTCCAACTGCAGTGGTGGCTAACGAACCGGGATTGGGTCGACGGCAGATCCCTCTCCCTTCCCCAACCAGAGTTCACAGTGGTGACCGAAGCATCACTTCTGGGATGGAGCGGCCACATGGGGGAGGCGGAGATCAGAGGCCTCTGGTCTCCGGCGGAGTCCGGGCTCCACATCAACCTTCTGGAGCATCAGGCGATTCGTCTTGCACTCAAAGCATTCCTTCCCTCTGTCCGGGGAAGAGTAGTGCAGGTGTTCACGGACACCACCGCCATGTGGTACTAGAACAAACAAGGCGGGGTGGGGTCGTGGACCCTATGTCAAGAGGCGCTCCGCCTATGGACATGGTTGGAACATCAGGGCATATCCCTGGTGGTTCAACGCCTGGCAGGTTCGCTGAACGCCAGGGCGGACGAACTCAGCCGCAGGTGCTTGATGGATCACGAATGGCGTCTTCACTCAGAAGTGGTGCAAGGTCTCTTTCAACGGTGGGAAGAGCCTTGGTTAGATCTATTCGCCACCGAAGAGAATGCGCAATTTCAGCAATTCTGCGCGTTGGAATTTCCGAGGCGGCACTCGCTCGGCGACGCTTTTCGTCGCGAGTGGAGTTGCGGTCTTCTATACGCCTTACCGCCTATACCACTTCTGCCCAGAATGCTGAAGAAGATCAAGCGCGACCGGGCCCAAGTCATTCTGGTGGCTCCGGATTGGGCACGAAGAGTCTGGTATCCCGAGCTATTACACATGGCCATCGATCCTCCGATCCGTCTGCCTCTTCGCGAGGATCTTCTATCGCAGCCGTGTTGGAGGGAGCGTTTTAGGGGGCTTGGGGGGGGCTAGGGGGCACCCTTGCCAGCTGTTCGAGGGAGTGGTTTAGGGACAAAAGGGCAGCTTAACTTGAGGCAGGGTGCGCAGGAACGCTCATACTAAAATGAAGGAAACAGATGTGTGAGCCATGGAAACCAAGCCAAAAGGTTTAACAGATTTATTTAGAAGGTGCAACTTCAAGAAAAAGGCATTTCAAATACAGAATACAAAATTTAGTGACCTTGCATTCATAGAGAGTCTTACCAAACAGAAGGCATTATTACATAATTCTCAATAGGACTCAGAAGGCATTGAAATCGTTTGAAGAGAGACACTTCAGAAAACCTCAAAGACACATTTATAAATGAACTATGAAAAACATCATTTAAATCAAGGAAAATGTTCTCAGAATGCAAAACACATTTGATCTAAAATGCAGAGAATACTCACGTTTAAACCTAAAAGAAAGCAGCCTTGCAAGTGTAATATAAGCATTAAATTCTCAATAAGAAAACACCAATTTAGAGACAAAATAGCATATACAGCAATTATATTGGCAAATTAAATTGTATCTTAATAAAACAAAAAACAAGAGCTCTTGGGAAAACCCACACCCGCCTGCCATCCTACCAACAGACGGGTGGGGTAGTCCGACGAGAACTCCGTGGGCTCTCTTTTATACCCTTCAAGGCTGGGATCTGAAGCAGAAGTGCTTATTCTAACGTCAGCCCTACCTACGTCACTTATAGCCACAGTTCGCACATTTATCAGACGTGTCGTGCTTCTTCAGTTAAATGCGGAACATAGACTAGGTGAAAGGTTATGTTCTCAGACCAAGCGCTCGTCGTAAATTGCATAGGGCAAGCAGAAAATATGTAATGTAAGGAATAAAATATATAGCAATGTCCTGGTTGCCACATTCATCACCCCGGTCTGACGTTCGTGTGGTGGGAACTCTTCCTTATTCTCATGTTCAGACCCAGGATGTGGTGTGCTATTTGTCGACAGGACAGAGGAAGGGACAGTGAACTTTGAGACACAAGGGTAGGGTGGGGGCTATCGAGTCAGGAGCAGAAGAGCCTCGCAGAGAGAAGCTGGGTGAGATTTTTAGTCAGACAGGCTTAGAGCCTGCTGTTCAGAAAAATGGCAGAACTCCGGTCAATTTAACATAAGGCCTGCAGAAAGACCGCAGGGCCTACCTAGGGGTTCATACTGACCGAGTGACTAGGATGGCCCAGGGCATTTGTTATATGGTAAAACCGGACCCTCTCTCATTACCTCCTCTTGTTCATTCTGTGAACAAAATCCTTACAGCAGACCTTTCAGGCTTTTCAGGTATTTGGTAATGGTAGCGGGCTTGCTCTCCCTTTGCCAATTATGCTTTTCTCAGGAGGTGCAACTCCTACGGACATGGTGTGCTGACTGAAGAGCATATTGTACATTAGGACACAACCCACGTATTTAGAGACAGGTATGACATTGTAACACATACTGTTTTCTGTGTCGGTAGGCCGGTGTGTGCAAACATAATATCCTGCCCTGTCAACTGTCCCCCTGTCCCGTCTTTATCAATGGCTATTTATTCAATTTGGTACAATTTCTCTGTTTCATTTAAGCAGTATCTCAGGTATAACACTGTGATCACAATACACTATAAGGAGCTTAGTCATTATAGCAATGGGGGTCAATGCTGCTAGTAGCACCCATGGTCATTTTCTCTAATTGTTCTGAAAGTTTTGAGCAAGTCTTGAGGCATTGTTCCAATCGTTGGTACGTGTGGCTAGTGTGACTAGTTGGAAGAATGTCTTATCTTCTGCTGTACTTTTACTCTTTTCAAAAAGGTCTGCTGTGGAATAATGTAGAGCCTCAGAGATGATACCTGTAAACAGAAAAAGTAACCGTTGGTGCCTGTCTTCAAGTAATTTGAGAGGTTACAAGCACTTCTATTACTTAGGCACATTCAATATGAAGAAAACAAAGTGTTGAGGAAGGTAAAGATGTCTCGTTGTCACAGGTTGTAGACTGAGGGGTTGGGGCATTGATGTTACCAGACGCTCTTAGTTGATGTATTGTTGGGGCCCGCTTACACACTCTTCCTTTCTCTGCTGTGCAGCACTTGCAACCCTTCAGGACAAGCTTGGGATACCATTCCCACTTGGTGGTTTCCGTGGAACACATGTAGTTTCTGTGTGGCTCCTTGCCCCTTGCACAACCCCTCAATCACATGTGAGATGAACGCCGGTCCATTGTCAGAAGCCAAAAGCATAGGTACTCAAAATTGCGATATGAACTCTTTCAGGAGGCATTTAGCAATAGTTTGTGTATTGTTGTTCTTGAATTGGCATGCCTCAGTCCATTTGCTGATCATGCACACAATAACCAACACATACTTGTAGCTTGAGTAGTTTGAGTAAGGGGGTATGTTGATGAAGTCCATTTAATGTTGCGAAATAAAGTGGCCTCGGGCAGTGGAAATACAGCATGAGGAAAACAGTCTGATCTTCCCATCACGTCCTACAAGTGATGAACCATGAAAAGGACGGGCCATGGGAGCAAGCATTATCGTTGGTAAACATATCTTTCCATTTGGGCCTAACCGTATTCCTTTTCTTTTTGCATGCATCCTCCCCTGTTCCCTTCTTCCTTTTCTTCCACCCAGCCCTTTCAATAATATACTTAGGGTCATAGTACATCATCCTTTATCTTCATATTATGATATCATGTGTAGTAGAAGCAATCTGAACCATTGTGTACTCACAACCAGTTAATGCTATTCCCTTTTGTGCATCTGCATCAATAAATTCTTTACCAATTGATACAAAGTCCTTGGAGGAGGTGTGTGCAACACATTCTACAATTGAAACTTTGGTAGCAACATGTCTAGCAATAGTTGAGCTATTAATGGTGCACGCTGCATTTGTTAGTCAGCTGAGGTAAGGAGGGAACTCCAAATGGAGGAGAGAAACTAAAAATTATATTGGCGTCCCTGTACAAGACTTTAAAACGAAATTCATTATCTCCAGAAGCAAAAGAAGAAGTAAAACATTGTACTATAGCTTGTCCCAACAGCAAACACAGATGAAAATATGTCACAGTAACACCTTTAGGAATCAAAACACTCATAGTTGTCAAACTGTGCCCAGGGATGTGGAATTCCTATAGCCCCACGCCCAGGACATATTGTTTGAGGTCAATGGTAACAAGTTTTCTCGCGTATTTCATCCTTGGGACAAGTAGGCCCAACCCCTACAGCACAAACCCTTTGGCTGCCAGTCCACAGTACCACATCATGGCTCAGGGAAAGGCATAGTCTGCAATAAAGGTAATATTTGTATCCTAGTGCTAATGCTGTTCAAACTTGTATTTATTGTCCATTAATGCAAAGGCTTTATTATTAGGGTGAGCGCTCTAAGTAAATGTTGTAAGCTCAGACTGCACTACTGACAGTGGTTAGAGTATAAAAATGTGTAAACACTTTTTCAATATTTAGCAATGTGAGGCTATGTATACTGCTCTCAGAATGCTCTCCCATTAGATGCAAATATTTGCAGAAGCTTGAAAGCAAGACTGATAATTCTTTGCTTTCAAAATAAAAAGAAAATGCAAAAACAGTTCGCTAAGCCACTGGAATATGGTAGGTACCATTTCTTTGCAACATAAAAATAAACAAGCATTGGCAAAAAGCAAAAATAGTTTTGATCTCAAAAAATCACACATTGCACAGTAGTTCCTGGCACTGAATAAAGCAACTGTGTTGATATGCTCCTTGTGAGAGAACAGAATGAAGTCACTTACAGTGAAGCTAGTTGAGAGAGAGACAACATTTTATTAAACATACAAGGTCATTGTTAACGCCAGACCTAATTAGGGGCCCAATTATTAAATAAAGTGCACCCATGTCCTTGGATTATGTGCAGATATACAACTTTTGTGAATTCACAAGACTACAGAAGTAGGCCAAGAAATAGTACTCCTAGAAAATATTTGTGAACTGCATTTAAGCATGAGCAAATATGCAGGTGTACATTTGCTCAAGCGAAAATACCCTCAGCCCCAGTATGTAGATCTGTGGAAATGTGGCCACATAAGGGAATTGTTAACATTCAAAGCCTACTATGGAAGGAGCCCTAGCATAATCAGAGAGGCTATTTCAGAGCTCTTATATAATGAATATTGCTGCCATAATTTGTTGCTGCATTACATGGCACAAAAGGGACAAGTGTATTTTGTTACAGAACAAGTAATTTTAAGAAGCATCCAGGCCCATGGACAAGTAGATGTTTCGTTAAATTCCACATCTCTTTGCGCCAATCCTTTATACCTTGAAACCTGTTTTCAAACACCCTGAAAGATTGCACCTATATATTAAAAGACATATTTAAATCTGTACACATTGTATCCTTGAGACATTACAATATGAAGCACTGTTATTCAATGCACACTATCCTTCTGTATTGGCATATACTCATTACTAATGATCAATACATAAACATAATATAAACACAACATTAGTACTATTCCTATTACTCCTATCCTTTGTAGTCCCTGGCGAATGCACTGCATTAGAATGCATTTTAGCACATTCCACCTTACAATTTAATTTGTTTTACAACAATATTCTCTCCAACTCTGAAGAACCTAGGAATGAAAAACATTAAAATACATACACATTATTTCATTTAGATACACATATTAAAACAGCACTTCTCCTTGCGCCATTCAAATAGTCAAAACCCTTCAAGAATGCAATATACCTAGTGCCATTCTATATATACATCTGCTTGTGAAGATGGCGGTGTTCCTGTTGCAGCTGATCACCGTCTTCTTCCTCTTTGGACAGTCAATGGAAACACAATAAAATCTGTGTTCCAGGACTGATAGGTCGGAGCTCAGGAATAATGGGGCCCTTCCTCCTCCACCTGAATGCTTGAGAAGACAGAAACTTCGTAGTGCGTGTTAACTTATGCAAATATGTCTTCTTTCATAATTTGAATGTCACTGTTAGGTCTAGTTGATGTGACTTATACATATATTAATTGTTCAGTGAGGAAGATATGGGGCATTAGGTGGCTGTCAGAACATTGTAATATTTACTGAAAAATATATGCAACCACCTCTAAAGGCTGCAACTGTACTTTTAAAAGGCCTCTTTAAATCCACACCTATTATTCTGACAACATTGTAATACTGAGCATTGCTTACTCCATGCATACCGTCCTTTAACATTGAAATTGGTGTGGTGGCTACCTGTGGTAATCTATTCCTATGAATCTCTGGTTGTTTCATATTTTGAAGGCTGTACACAGCTGTGCATATCCAAAAACGTATTCCTTACCTCCTCTCACATAGACACATACATATTCCGTCACTAAACTGCACAACGTGAAACCTGAAACACTCTGTACACCGTTTTTTTTTTTTTTTTTTTAAATCTCGACTACCCCGTTACCAAATTGTGTGATTCTACGCACCTTATCTCTCTCTTGTTCACTTCCACAGACCAACTATTCTTACACATACATATCTTTCATCTAAATCTTATGTTCATTTCCAACCACCGGAAGTCCCTTTCCTGCCTGGCTCAACGCCCAGAATCTGTGGTCGGCCAGGAATGCCACTTCTGAAGGCAGCCCAAGAAAAATCTATTAACCCTTCAGCACCACTTAATATCTAAAAACATGCGCTGTCTTTAATTGTAATATGCAAAATATATATAACTTATTGTAAAATAACATGGCTTACTTGTAAAGCGTACGTTCACTCAGAATGGTATTTTGATGCTAAACAGCAGATCTCCATTGTTCCCCAACTCAATGGTACTCATTTCATCCACCTCAGAATGATGAAGGGCTGATCAGACCCCGCAGCATTTGACGTGTGACCATGAAGTCAAACCATGCATTCCACTCCATCATTTTATCTCCCCTCTTTGTGCACAAGAAATCGGAAGAGATCAGTCTTAACTTGCTACTTCCAATCTTCTGTCTAATGCACCATCTGCTCTGACATTTACGTTACTCTAAGTCTAGTGTCACTAACTTCCTTTACCACGATACACACTTTCAAACTCTTTTCTATTACCTAACTCCGTGCTTTGTAGCTGCACTTCCTGGATTGGTGCTTGCATTCGGGCTACTGCTTGTGCCTGGAGGGGTAGCACTTTTACTGCTTGCTCTATCGTTAAATTGGACGCAGGTAGGAGTAAATTATTCTGTACTTAGTTGCTCAGTACTGCAATATTTGGTGTAATCTTCAGTGTGAATCTAGCTGACCTGGTCGGCCTTTGCATTCTGTGCATTGAAATGTGGATGCATAAAGATATTCATCAGGTCTATAATGAGAAATTCTTTTATGAATTATAATTGGTCATCTAAATAGAGAGATATTCATGTGCATTTGAAACTGGAAGTATTTTCTTTTCTGCCAGGAAACTATATTACTTATATTGATGGCATTTTTAGTCTTTTAACATTGTGGGCCACAGAACATTGTATGTACTATGTTAAGCTTATGATCCAAAACTTTCAAAGGGAATAGCTCCATTTTACCTGGTAGTACATTTTCTATCATTGGGCTCTGGGTGGTAAGGGATGGCAGTCCTTGACCTCACCTTATTATGTCACTTTTTCTTTTGTGTGGCTTGTCTATCATTTGACGCTGGGCCAAGTCTAGGGCATAATAGCAACCAGAAAACGTAAAAGGTTGCGGTGTGTTGCGGCGAGAAATGCATGCGAAAGCCTTCCTCCCCATCTTTTTACCACTTGACTGAATATTGAAGTGGGAGCATTCATTACTAATAGTCCAAGCACGCCAGAAAGGGAAGATGTGAAGCGTGAGGTGTGACTGTCAAGGAACTGAATGTACTTCATTCAGGGTATAAGGAGTTAACATAGGGGAGCCTATTTAAAACGTGCTAAAAAAGATATAACTAAGAGTCGTGAAGGCAGCTACTTGGAAGCTAGACACAGTATTCACTGGATGCATCGCGCACCAGTTGCGTGGTCTCTAATTGAACCTGTCTCAGTTAAAGTGGGTGTGCTTGGCACGTACCCAGATGTTCCTGCTAATTACCTCTCACTGCAGTGCACAAGAGAGAAGTACACCTATATATAAGATCTTGCTAAACAGTAGTGAAAACCTGTGGTAACACTGTGAGAGAAAGAGATGAGAATGGCCCATAAGCCAGATAAGAGAGGGAGAGACGCAAAATGCAGACCGAGAGAAGGAAATAGAGTATGGCTATTAGAGTACACTGCATGCAACTAAGAAAGGCGGAGAACAAAGGACACTTTTTTTACAATGAAGAGAAAGAGGTTTGAAAGGCGGTGGCTGACACTGTTAATCTCAATGCGATAAGATGCCTCCCATTCCTTGCAGAAATAAACGTTCAAACAATACAATTTACACCAAATAGGTAATCAAAATTCAAAACAAATGTGAGCTGCCAGACGCAGTCCCATACACACGTATTTGCGGCACAAAGTGGGTGACGCCAGACACAACCTCCCATCGCAAAGTACAGACTTCAAAACAGGGGCGGTGCGTCCATTGGGGCGTTGGGGCGTAGCCCCACCACCCGCAGCTCCCTCGGCGTCTTTGAACCTAAGTAAACTGAATCAGTTTACTTAAGTTCAAAGAGCCGAGGGAGAACTGACAATCATGTCAGTCAGCATGACGTCGGACCGCCCACCCCCTTCAGAGTCTGAAGGGGGTGGGCGGTCCTGCGTCATGTTGACTGACATGATTGTTAGAGGGACCAGGGGCAGCAGGCAGCGCTGCAGCACAAGTGCGCATGAGTGGGCAAGGGCACCGAATTTTCGCGCCGTGCCCAGTCATGCGCACTTGTGTTGCACTGGCTTGCGCATGCCCATTAGGAGAGCGAGGGTTGAGCAAAGGCTCAAACCTCGGTCTCCTAATGGGCAGGCGGGCGAGAGGTAACCGTGCCCTAAGCCAATCCTGGCGCTGCCAGCAGCGCCAGGATTGGCTGTAGGCAGGGCCAAACGGAGTCGGACCCGAGGCGGCGCGGACGGCGGACCTCCAGAGTCAGGTAGGATTTTTTTTTAATTTAAAAAATCCCCCGGGCCCCCGAAACAACCCCCCCCCCCCCGCGAGCCGCGTCTGGCAGAGCGGCAGCGTCGGCCTGTTAGCCACGGAACGGGGGCAACTTATGGTGACAGCCTTTCCTCAAGGCAGATTGGTTTGAAAGATCCTAAAATGTTCCTGCATCCAGTATTACTCTAATGAATTGATCAAAGAAAGAACAGATGAACTTTAATGAAGGAAATACGGCATGCAGTGTTGGGAGTGAATATTATATAATAATATATAAAATTCACTTGCACAAGCCCATTATTCAGGTGTGATCTAAATATAGTCAGGGGAAGGAGACGGCGGAGCTCGGTGCAACAGATCACACCTCCTTGGCGGGAGAAAGGGAGGGCGTTCCCTTACACATGTATGTGCGGCAGGGAGCCAGTGTGTCACGGGCCCTGGGGCAAGGAGGGAAAATGGGCCCCTGGCTGCCGTTTGTATTATCAAATACAGCGTCAACGAGGGTTCGGTGGGCCTGCCAGGCCTCTGGGCTCCGGTGCCACTGCACCTGCTGCACAAGTGCTTTTCAGAAAACACGGCGCCCAAAATGGCATGGTTCCAGGTTCAAGAGACGGGTCTCGGACCATCCCTTTACTAGACGACGATTCCGAAGCAGGTCGCCATGAACAGAATGTTTTCCGTCCCGCTCCCGATGCCGAACCTCGAATCTGCACTTAAATGGTGAAAGGCTGCGAGGGAGCTCGCGGATGAGGCTGCGGGTCCCTGTGACCTGACTAAGGGCGTGAAGTGGTTTCACACCCCAAGACACACCGAGGGCTGCACAACACCGAGGGCGGATGAGCCGGAGACCCTCTGTGGCCTCGGATACCAGGGCTGAAGCCGGCCTTCAGGGGATGAAAGCAGGGGGTCCTCACGGCTCACTGCTTGTCACCAGAAATATCCCAACTCTGGAATACTGGGCGTGCGGGGTGAGGTCCGCCGAGCCGCCTGAATACTCACAAACTGTCTTGGAAGGAGGTGGTGGCCACGCGAGTCTGGGGGTATTTTTCATGAATGTTTCACTACAGTCAGTAGTATGATTTAAAATAAGCAAGCAGCGTTCAGCTGCGCTTCTGCCTTTAAAAAGGAGATTACGCCAAATTAATTAAAACACTACCAGATATAAAGTAACCCAAGCCGTCCCAGTCCAGCGCCTTGAGACACTTGATTCGGTTAAGGCGCTACATTAGATTGCCGCCCACTCAGTCATCTCATTTTACAGCACTACGTGCCTCAGTGCCCGAGGCCTGAACCCAAGCACTCGCCCACCCGTGCCCTCCCCTCCCCCACCCACCCGTGAGCTTGCTGGAGTCAGGGCCCGCAGTTTATTATTGTTCTTTAATTCCTCTGCTCACAATAAATACATCAACTAACAAGCATGAAGGAAGGACGGGTCCAATGATGACGTGGCCTATGTTTGAGTTTGCTGGCCACCCATCCTCTTGTGGGGTGGTGGTCGTGGGGGAGAGCGGAACCATTTGCCGTGTTTCGGCTCAACTCACTACCTTTGCAAGTGCCCCTCAGCCGGCTCCAGCCAGGATTGGGCCGCAAGCAGTCGTACCCCTCAGCTGACCCTCCAGTCTCTCCCACCCACCCAGGGATCTCCAACCCTCCATGAGAGCTGTGGTTAAAGAGTGCAGGATCGACCCCACAGCCTGGACCTCTCAGAGTCTGCCTTTCAACTCTTCGACCGCATTTTTGAGAGGATTTGTAAAGTGCCCACAGCTGTGGAGGCTGCATCAGAGCACTGAGGGCACAGACAAACCTCAGAGCCAGAAAGGGCTGAAAGTGAATACAGGTCACAGAGTTCACAGGCCTAGCGTGGACCATCAAGGCTCTGCTGGAGTTCCAAGGGGAGTCACAGAGGAGGGAAGGGGTCCCCAGGAGAGGGCCCTTGATTGCGCAGGCCTCTGTCCATGATCCACCTGCACCGTGTTCTTAGACGGACCTCAAGTTCAGGGATGTCCACCACAGGCGCAGGATCAAACAGGGACACTCTGACTTTGGTGCTCACACGGATCACCACAGCTGTTGTTCTGTTGGTCTTAGGGGCGCCCCAAGAGTGTGTTTCAAGGGGTGCTTCAACTTTTAGTTTATTCAACCGAAATGGTACAAACAAGCTCTGGTGCAAAATCTAGCACACAAGATGAGTGGTGGCTGGTGACCTTTGCAAGCAGTGAGGTGTAAAACCTGGTGTGACCTGCAAGGAGTTAAGGTAGACTGCCTCCTACTACAACGTGACACTCGGTCTCAACCATCAGATGCAGTAGGTCTCCCACCCTACGTCTTGCTTACGCCATACTGCATTTACAGGTTCAGTGGAATACTATGTAGAGTACTTGTTTCCATTGTATACAATCATGTCCTACCTTTGTGTTTATTACAATCTTACTTACCTGTTATCATTCACATGTTTTCCCTTGAATGTAGTCCATGTTCTAGCATCACTCTTGTAAGCTCCACCCTGGACAGCTGCCTGCAGTCAGAGCTGGACCTCACAGGAGATGGACCTGCAGGCGTGGCTCCTTACTTTTTGAACAATGAAGTTACTTTCTAATGATGCGGGCTCGGCGGAACCTTTTCTACATAACATACTAGTTCTCTTATATGGTTTGTGAAACGTGTGAAAGAAGGAGTGACATCCAGTACAGAAATGGCGAGTTTCCTCATAACTCCTTCATAAGATGCATGGCTCAGCAGAAAGCGCGCTACAGATGCCCCTGGCTCACAAAACTATGCCCATCCCTTGCCCCTAAATGCGTATATGCCAATACGAATCTGTACAATTTTTCTCAAACTCGAAATCGCCACAATGTTCATACTTTTCGCACTCCCTTTTTTTTTTGTTTTACGAAGAGGTGATCGAGTGGCTAAAATGTACTGCTGAAGTGCAGGGTACTAAGCTACACTGTGCCTGAACGGCTGCTTGTGGTCTATCCTCCCTCAGGACCCGGTATAGGTGGGAGTGACACCAGGCTCTTGGAGGACCCGAGCTCTATCAGCAGTCCCAAAGTGCAGTTCTCCTATGGCACGGCCGGGAACTCAGCCCACTGGTTTCTCACCACCAGAGTCAGGGCCGCAAATTGTAGTAACTGCCCCGGCCCATGCCAAACAAGTTCTGTGCTTCCTGGAATGTGATACAGGCACATATTGTATTAATTGTATTTATATAGCGACTCTACAATAGTCTACAGTGATGAGTACATATCACAAGAATTACCACTTGCTATTGTTTAATATGCTAAACTGAGGGAGACATTAAATGTACTGTGTTCTGCTATAGGTGATGAACTTGCCACATAGAGAATTTTATGGCGTTCCGGAGCATGAGTTGTGTTTGAGTGTTGCTCCCTTCTTTATTCCTTTTTGTTTCCTTTGGCTCTCATTCATAGTATATGTACAATTGCTAAGTGCTTGTATTCATAAACCTTCTACTCTATTTAAAGGTATTTTCTGTATTCCTGGTATGAATGGCTCCAAACTAAATGGCCAAGAATGAGTTCTGGTGTTGGAATATGCAGAAGGGTTCAGGTTTGTGCAGTAGAATGTGATGAGTTTTCAACTTCCAGAGAAAATATAGAGAGGACATGAGATGAGAGAACTCTCTTAAGGGCATACTTTTTGAGGAGGCCCTCTGCTTTTGATTGCAGTGGCTCAGTTTATTTGGTGATTCACAATTCCAATCATGGGTAAAACATGGCTTGTTGAACATAGATGAGATGTACTTGCAAATTGTTTGATTGCATATTGCATTTCAGGTTTTCAATTTGACCAATCCTTTGACTTCTTACCAACAAAATATGAGTGTCTTCCTGGTCGAGGACCACACTGCTTTTTCTCTTATCTGTCTTGTATCAAGACCCTGCTGGACTATGGGGTGAAAGAAAGCTTGAATAAGCAGCTACCTATGTTATATGACATCTCTTTATTAATGTAATAACTGCACTTTCACAATTGCTTTATTAACCTTCCTGCTTTCTCAAATTTGCTTGAAAATGCACCATTTGTCCACTCTTTTTTCAAAATTTTCTCGGAGGGAGAACCCCCCCGAACTCCCCTTAGGTTGTTCGGGCTCGCTCGCTACGCACGCTCGCTGCGGTGCAGTATGCCAATAATTTTACGCCACACCACTTTCAAATGTCACCGGCCACCACTGCTTCAAAATATAAATGTGAAGAAGTATTTCAACAATTCGGTGTATGTTGTTGTGCATTACATTGTCAGTTATCTGAAAGTGACTTGTGCTAATTAAATGTGGTGCTGCGCCACATGGGTCAGGGGTATTGGCTGATCCTGGGGAACGTAATTCTACAAGTGGTAATGCAGATACTTCTTACTTCAGTTGTTGGAGTGAAGGTGACTCCTAGAATTTCCCAAAATGTGCACTTCTTCCTAGCGGGGTCTGTAGAGCTGGTGGGGGGGCTGGTGTATTACTACAGACCACAGCATCAATAACTAGCGGGGAGTCTGTAAGGCTATTGTCAGGTGTTTTACAGACCACAGCAACACCCTACCTAGCGGGCCTTTACCCTTTAATGACTGAGTTGGTGTAAGGCCAGTCAACTTAAAATTGACAAATGTGCTCATACAAACAATATATGCATATGTAATAAAAAGGAATCTAACAGGACAATCAATATGCACCTAAATATTATAGTCTCACTAATGGATCAGCCACTGCACCAGGCAGAGGCCTCCAATACAATGAGCACAAAATGTTCAGCTGCAACACTTAGTCAATGCAAAAGAACAAAACCCTATATACATAGGTAAACACTAGCAAATAACACACAGTCCTAAAGATGCATAGCATTTAACTAACATTTTGTACATGTGCTTTAAAAAGAAAACAATGCATATGCTTTAATGCTTGGAACTCTTAAACAACAATTGCGTATTTCTGACCATTTGAAGGCGATAAAAGCGCTTTATACCTTACTGCTTCACAAGAAAAGGAAAACACAGAAAAATGCTTATAACCAGCGAAAATACAATACCCAATACATCCCGGGAAACCAACTTCTTCCTTTTCACACAAGAGGAAATTGTAAATCTGTTAGCTAGACAGCTACGGTATTCGTCTTCTTTCTCAGGACTATTGACTGAGAGCAATCCTCCCGTCCCTGCTAATTCTTGCAACTGGACAGAGGAATTCCATATATTTACTTATAAAACCATACAACTGAACACTGAAAGATGCCAGACGCAATCTTCCCTGCCCTGTCAACCCTTAGACAGAGGCTCTCAGAGAGGCACGAAAAATAAAAACCCCACTCATAACAATGATAAAACAAAATAATCACTGGAAGATGCTAGACGCAATCCTCCCTACCTCGTCAATCCTAGACGGAGACTCCTCTCTGGCGCTCAGAGAGGCACAGTAACAACGTATGTCTTTTTATAAAAAGAAAAACATATAATTCAAACAACTTCCTAACGTCACCCTTTGGCTTAGAGTTCACCACGTACACCGCTCCTCATTTTGGGAATGTTCTTTTAATAAGCGAGACCAGTTAGACAGGACAACTTGAAACAAGGAACACAGATGTCCCACGGTCGCCCTTACCCGCTGCTCCCAGAAAGACAGCACATCAGGCAGCAAAAATAACTTACCCGAGTGCTGTTCTCTGTGGTTCAGTCAGGAAAGAGGCACGAAGGGTGGTCTGCGTCCGGGGTCCCAGTGGTCTCCTGTCAGCTGGCACTGCTGATCCGAGTCACGGCGCCAAGATGTTGGAGGGAGCGTTTTAGGGGGCTTGGGGGGCTAGGGGGCACCCTTGCCAGCTGTTCGAGGGAGTGGTTTAGGGACAAAAGGGCAGCTTAACTTGAGGCAGGGTGCGCAGGAACGCTCATACTAAAATGAAGGAAACAGATGTGTGAGCCATGGAAACCAAGCCAAAAGGTTTAACAGATTTATTTAGAAGGTGCAACTTCAAGAAAAAGGCATTTCAAATACAGAATACAAAATATAGTGACCTTGCATTCATAGAGAGTCTTACCAAACAGAAGGCATTATTACATAATTCTCAATAGGACTCAGAAGGCATTGAAATCGTTTGAAGAGAGACACTTCAGAAAACCTCAGACACATTTATAAATGAACTATGAAAAACATCATTTAAATCAAGGAAAATGTTCTCAGAATGCAAAACACATTTGATCTAAAATGCAGAGAATACTCACGTTTAAACCTAAAAGAAAGCAGCCTTGCAAGTGTAATATAAGCATTAAATTCTCAATAAGAAAACACCAATTTAGAGACAAAATAGCATATACAGCAATTATATTGGCAAATTAAATTGTATCTTAATAAAACAAAAAACAAGAGCTCTTGGGGAAAACCCACACTTGCCTGCCATCCTACCAACAGACGGGTGGGGTAGTCCGACGAGAACTCCGTGGGCTCTCTTTTTATACCCTTCAAGGCTGGGATCTGAAGCAGAAGTGCTTATTCTAACGTCAGCCCTACCTACGTCACTTATAGCCACAGTTCGCACATTTATCAGACGTGTCGTGCTTCTTCAGTTAAATGCGGAACATAGACTAGGTGAAAGGTTATGTTCTCAGACCAAGCGCTCGTCAGTAAATTGCATAGGGCAAGCAGAAAATATGTAATGTAAGGAATAAAATATATAGCAATGTCCTGGTTGCCACATTCATCACCCCGGTCTGACGTTCGTGTGGTGGGAACTCTTCCTTATTCTCATGTTCAGACCCAGGATGTGGTGTGCTATTTGTCGACAGGACAGAGGAAGGGACAGTGAACTTTGAGACACACGGGTAGGGTGGGGGCTATCCAGTCAGGAGCAGAAGAGCCTCGCAGAGAGAAGCTGGCTGAGATTTTTAGTCAGACAGGCTTAGAGCCTGCTGTTCAGAAAAATGGCAGAAATCTGGTCAATTTAACAAAAGGCCTGCAGAAAGACCGCAGGGCCTACCTAGGGGTTCATACTGACCGAGTGACTAGGATGGCCCAGGGCATTTGTTATATGGTAAAACCGGACCCTCTCTCAGCCGCAGAGGACAGTCCTCCACCCGAACCTGTCCAGCCTCCACCTCCTTGCGTGGAGATTGAGAGGTGACAGTTGACAGCTTTCGAGCTTCCTCCCGAAGTCTGTGATGTTATCTTGGCAGCCAGGCGTCCCTCCACTAAGACGGTATACGCCTGCAGATGGAACAAATTTGTGGCATGGTGCGCAGCAAAGGCTGTGGATCCCCTTTCTGCCCCTATTTCTGAGTTCCTCTTGTTCCTCCTTTCTTTGGCCCAGCAGGGCTCTGCTCTGGGCACTCTCAAGGGCTACCTCTCGGCCATTTCAGCCTTTCTTAGGCTTCCTGATCAGCCTTCTCTTTCAAGTCCCCTGTTGTAAATCGCTTCCTTAAGGGCATTACTCATCTTTTTCCTCCTGTTCCCTTCGTAATGCCCCATTGGGACTTGAACTTAGTTCTTACGTATCTTATGTGCGCTCCCTTTGAGCCGCTACATAACTGTCCTCTCAGGCTTCTGACTTTGAAAACTGCCTTTCTGGTGGCCATCACCTCTGCGCGCAGGGTAAGTGAGCTCCAAGCTCTTTCTTCAAAACCTCCTTTTCTGGCTGTTCATCCGGACAAGGTTGTCCTCCCAACTCGCACTTCCTTTCTTCCCAAAGTGGTTACTTCTTTCCACATTGGACAGACCATCACTTTGCCCACCTTCTTTCCGCATCCTTCCAAAGAAGAAGAGAGGCTCCACCGTCTGGATCCAAAACGTGGGCTTTCATTTTATTTGGATCGCACAAAGCAATTCCGGGTGGATGACCAGCTCTTTGTTGGCTACGTGGGCGCCAAAAAAGGTCGGGCCGTGCACAAACGGACCATCTCTAGATGGGTCGTTTTGTGCATCAAAGCTTGCTATTCCTTGGCAAAGAAGGAGCCTCCAGTGGGGTTATGCGCCCATTCCACCAGGGTGACGGAAGCTACCACTGCTTTGGGACGTGGAGTCCAGCTTAATGACATCTGTCGGGCAGCTACGTGGGCATCGCTGCACACGTTCACAAAACACTACTGCCTGGACAGCCAAGTCCGGAGAGACGGCTTCTTTGGCTGTTCTGTTCTCCAGGACTTTCTGGTGAGAACTTGGTGCGCAGATCCACCTCCAGGGTTGGTATTGCTGGGGTATCTATTCTAAGGTAAGGAATCTATAATTGTCTCTTTCAGATGAACAAGTTACTTACCTTCGGTAACGATATATCTGTAAGAGACATAGATTAGTTATACATTCCTTACTGCCCCACCCATCCCCCCCGTTCTGCGAACTTATTTCTAGGGTTAAGGACTTACTTTCAGTGCCCTAGTTTTGTGCACCAGTGGTCAGTGTCTTGCATGGCTCTGCGCTTCTGGCATGGAAAGTCGTGTACAGAACTGACGTCAGTGCGCGAGGGCAGCGTCTAAGTAGCTACCGCAACGTCATCCCGGCAACCACGATGAACGCGGAGTCGACTGACGCCACCTTTCGACACGCAGGGGTACTGCTGACGAAAAACTTTCCGGATCCAGTCTGACGCCTGGGGGTAATTCTAAGGTAAGGAATCTATAACTAATCTATGTCTCTTACAGATATATCGTTAGCAAAGGTAAGTAACTTGTTCAACAATGCTCCATATATAGCCGCATTTCACTCCTCAGTATTGAGTTGAAGGTCCTTATTAAGGTTCTTGCTAACATGTTGGTGGCTATTATCGTGACCCTTATTCACTCTGATTAATCCAGCTTCATGCCCTACAGAATCGCATGGTTGAACTTGTGGTAATTGCATAATAGCTTAAGTGGGTTGACCAGCTTGAAAGTCTTGTCAATTGTTTGGGATGGGGTTTGAAATAGTATTTTTGTCTTGTATGGCTCTGCTTTACATATAACAGCATATTATCACCACATTTCAAGCTGGGTAGGGTAACAAGACTGGGATGTCTTCTTTTGCCCTTGCTTTTCACATTTGCTTTGGAACCATTGGCATGCTGGATCCTTAGCGATCCTCCTTTTTTGAAGCTTCAGATGAGGGGATATCCGTGAATATTGTACTTCCCTATATTCAGACAAAATGCTTCTTTTTGTGACTGACCGATGCCAGTGCTGCAACTTCTTTAGATATTTAAGTAGTATGTGTTAAGCTGTGATTTTAGTCCAAATTCTTCCTCTAACTTGTTCGGCACTGGTCCCTGGGTTCTCTCAAAGAGAAACAATTTTGCAGTGTGTGAAAGTGGGTTTAAAATTAGGGTACTGTGGTAACAAGGGAATGAAATGGATTACAGAGCCTACAACCTTGAACCCTCTTTTGAAAAGGTTTCAAGCGTCTGTCCAACCTGAATATACGGTTTTCACTCTTGTGCAAAACTGCTGTGTTTAAGATAATGTATCTTCTCCTCTTATTGATCGCAGCTTGGAGTCACAGGTCCCCACTCTTGCAGGCCTATGCGCATGACACGTGGTTTGCAGACAAATTTGATGCAACTGGTCTATATGTTGTTCGTGTTCAACCGGATAGCTCCTTATTGATTTGGATAAGGGGTAGCTTTTTGTATTTCGGTATGCGGCAAGGTTATGTATGGAAGTGCTAATCCATCTAAATGTTGCATTCGTACATGTCCATTAATTAGCACCTATGTTCTCCGCTTAGTAGTGGTTGTGTGCTTGTTGCTTGCGGGAAAGGTTTGCGCGTCTTACTCCTTGCCTGCTCGGACCTGAGCAAACCACGTGTCCTGTGCATAGGCCTGCAAGAGTGGGGACCTGTGACTCCAAGCTGCGACCAATAAGAGGACCCCCGTCCACTCACCTGAAAGTAACTAAAAAAGAGTGATCCTGATGAAGGTGGTAGTCGTGTACATCCACTGAAACGTACGTTGGCCAGATTATGGGAAACTCCTAAAAGAGGAGACAAAAGTGGAAAAAACTTTGAGATTTATTCAGTCCGCTTGATCGTCATTAGTGTATGTCACATAAATAAATAGAAGTTTCCCACCGATTTTCTTTTGAGTGTGATTGTTTCGATTGTGAGTGTGGGGTTTGGCTGGTGAGATTGGTTGATTGATGGTTTCCTTTGGGGTCGATGGTATGAAGTAATAGAATGTTTTCACATGTCTTTCCATGTATTTTACTTGTAAATAATATATTTTGTGTATGTTAAAAATTAAATGCTTACTATCAATTTGATTGTTTTTCTACACATTGAGATTTGAAAATAGAAACGTTCATGTTTTCACTAATTGAGATTCCAAAATAAAGAAAAATATTTTTACAATGAATATACACAAAAATGGAAAAAATATATTTTTATAAAATTCAATGACTTTTGTACAATTATGTATGGAAAGACTGATTATTGTGGAACAGCCCTGTTGCTGAGCCTTCTGTAGGCCACCAGTAAAATGAGATAGGTCTGACAGGAGTATCTACTTGTGTGATTTTGTATCCTTTTCCCCCTCACTCTTGGACCTAAAAGTACTTATACGTGGTACCTTTTTGCGATTTTCAACTCTCTTTGGATTTTCATGCCTGTATGAAGGAAGTTGGCCTTCGACATTGTACCTCTGTACGGTCATGGAACTTTTTGGTGACTTGCAGTGTTCTCATAATGAATAGTTGGAGGGTACATTATCCCATGTATATTTCTGATTTGGGCACAAAGTCCTGCTATCACCAAAAGTGAGATTTGCGCAGGACATAGAATGAGCCACAATGATTGTAAGTATATGCAAATTATGACTGCATCTGTTTTACAACTCTTTGATTCAGTCTATGGATAAGTGTAACTACATGTTCACTGCAAAATTATTAAAGCACACCTCTGAACCTCATGCACAACATCATACATAATAATAAAACCATAATCTGTTACTTCTTTTTCCGAAAGATTTTTCTAAAAATGTAGACATTTTTTAGAGGTTATTGTACTGTACAAATCTACAATACAATGACCTCTAAAAAGTCTACATTTTTAAGAGTAAGTGCAGAGAACTACTGGGTCCTTCAGTGGACAAGTGCAATATCAGTTATATTAGTTATTTATATCCCCTCCATTCCCTCGTCCGTGGTTACAGAAAGGAAACTCCATTCAGTTGGTAAGTGCTTGTTTGTACCAGAGTTGTTTCTAAGACAGACCTTCTAATCTTTCCATGGTTTGTCTTAATAACACCATTCAAAGTAAAGCATATGGCTAGCTTCAGCCAGTCCCTAGTACAGACTTATAATTTTCTTAAACCATACAGTATCATACTTTTAATATGTATTTTAGAATCGGATAACGCTTGCTTGTCAACCAAAGAACCATTATGTCGTCTATATCCAGACTTATTGCTTTCTTAAGAATTTATTTGCAGTGGTACAGTTGTTTATAGATGCTGTCATCTTGTTGCTCTGTTAGCCACTGTATTGCATTGACATTTTATTTGGGATGTCAGAGCTACTTCAAACTGAGTGAACATAATGTTTGAGTGCTTAGCTTAATTAGGATGAAAATGACAATGTTGCTTCATTAGTATGGAATTAAAATCATATGTGCTAAATCTTAAACATTTGTGCAGGTAACCAAACAGGATACTAAAGTAGAACTGGAAACTTATAAACAGTCTCGTCAAGGTCTAGATGTAATGTACAATGACATTTGGAAACAGTTTAAAGAAGAAAGAAGAATTCGATTGGTATGAATGATCCATTCCATGTTGACTGGCATCACACAGTTTTTCTATTTTTCATGTTATATCATTTAGAAACTGTCATTAACAAGAACTCTAAAGCTTTTGCGTAATAAGTAGCCAATCGCTTGATTGTCATCTCTGATAAACATGTTAAGTTATGATGTGATATTGGGTTGTACATTATCCCACATGCCATTATTCCTTAGGTCATCTGGTGCCTTTCCTCTTTGCAGTTGTACACTCTAGATTTTAGGGAATGGTCATTTAGTTAATCCAGGTCCAATGCAGGCAACAGCTTGCTTATGTCATATAAGGTAGCACCATACTTCTGTGCTACTCACTCCCTGCTCAAATTGGCAACTGTCTTTCTTCTAACAAGTCACTCTTCACATTTGTGTAGTAACCTACAGCGTGGGTATGTATGAAAGACTACAGGGACTGAATCAACACTAAGCACAGCTGTAGAATGGACCGGTGTGCCTTTTTTGATGGACATCCTGCAGCCTGTAGCATTTGGCCTTTGGTCCTCATTCTGAGGGCCCCTGTAATCCCAATTTATGGAATGGATAAGTCTACAAACATTAAGAGGGCTGGTTCACGGGAATCAGATCAGTGATGTTCTAGAGTTTGCTTTGAACATTTCCATACCATAACATTCTCTGGGTTGTAAGTATAATAGTGTATGATATATTTTGATATATTCCTGAAAACGAAAAATCACAGCTTTCTTCAGGATCATTAATCCTATCCTCTCCAGCATTGAATCTTTCATAGATTCACATGCTTAAATAATTCTCATAATCAGGCTGTGAATCCCCCTAAATTTAAACAGCAGTAAACAGTGGTAAAAGGGCTATTGATCCAATAACAGTCTCTGTTTATTAGCCCACCCACCTCATTTGAAACAACCAAACTTCATTCAGTGGGGTGGAAGTGCTGAACTCCTACTCAAAGGCCGGCCACCACAGCTTAGATTTGTACTGCACATACTGTGTGCGGGAGTCCCTGATCTGCTCTATCTTGACATATTTTCTACATTTGACAGGATTCTGGCCTTTTGTACAACTTGCATGGACTCCTGCCAGATCCTGCTTCAGTTAGTTGTTTCAGAGATTATTTTACTTTTTTTCTGGCCCAAGGGAAGGGCCCAACCATCATCTTGACAAGAGGTAAAGAAATCTCTCTATATATTTTGCTCCTCTTGGGGGCAACTGAAGATTTATAGTGATGACCCTCTTGAGAAATGCATATAGTGCTTGAAGTATTTTTTTAAATTGTTTTTATTGACTTTTCTCCAAACAAGTACAGAAATTAAAAAAGAAAAAGCCAGGGTTGTGTAAAAAAGAGAGAGTCCACCTAAGCGATGATGGGGGGAGGGAGGGGGGGTACACTGCAGACACCTGGATTATGACTTGGGTCCCAATCTCCCAGGTCCGTCCCTCCCTCCATGTCCTACACGTCAGCAGGCCCATCCTCCTCATCTGTCAAGAACGCGTCCAGTACCTCCATCCATAGACCAGCCAGAGGTTGCCTCCGCGTGCTGCATCTCTCCTCATTTCTCAGTGCTGCAGCCTCCGCTCTAGCCCACAGTTCCAGGGATGCCAACGCAAGTATGCAGAGAACTCTCCCGCGACTTCCAATGGAGCGCTATTTCCTCTTTGCCAGGACTATTGCTAAAAAACGGTTCCCCACTTTGCATAATGTATTCCGCAGGTAAACATCAAATAGGCAGATTTCCATGGTATCGATATTCCGCCTGTTAACCGTACGCTTCACGTCAACGGCCACTGAGTGCCAGAAGGGCTTGATCACAGGGCAGTCCCAAACCATGTGTAAGAACCCAGTGTTTTCCAGATCGCATCTAGGGCACTGCATGTGTTCAGTCTTCCTCATAATGTTTATCCTGTGGGGAGTCGGGTACGTGGTGTGTATGTAATTAATTTGTGTATATTTGAAACAGGTGTTTCACAAAACCCTGTGAACCTGTTCCAAAGCCATCCTCCACTCCCTGTCCCGGTGCCTCCTACCCAGCGTCGCCTCCCACCAAACACACCTACAAGGGAGGTTGTCCATTGTCATTTCCACTGCTGACTTGTGGAGCCAAGAGATCATACTGCGTCCATGACCAAAAGTCAGGATGACCTCCAGAAACTCATGGGTCCTGGGCTCCCCTGTCCCCAGCCCAGCATCCGTCACGGCCGCCTCCATCACCCCATACGTGAGGAACTGGGTCCCAGGGAACCCCTTCTTCTCCACTAGTGAGTCCAGGGTGCGTAGCATGCCCTCCTCATAACAGTCCCCCACAGTTTCAATGCCCACTGCTAGCCACTGTTTTAGCCTAGGCTCCGTGAAGTAGCCCACCCAGCAAGTGGGTAGTTCCACCAATGAGATCACCAGGACATAGGGCACCAGATGTCGCAGCCGCACCTCTAAGACCCTCCAGCATCTCACTGCAACTGGTAGACTCCCCCCTCAGAACCTGTCCCAATAGCCAAGCCACAAGGGCACCCCTTAGCTGATGCTCAGCAAACCCCCCCAGGTTCCGCATATCTCTACCCACCAGCCATCTCGCTAACCACTGTAGCGGTGCCGACAAAGTACAGTTCCATGTCGGGTACACCCAGACCTCCACTTCTGATAGGCCGACGCAGGGTGGCAAGAGACACCCTGTTCCCCTACCGCCCCCCAATCTCAAATTAATTCCCGGATCACAGCGTCCAGGGCCTGAAACCAACTCCCAGGGATCCAAATTGGAAGGTTAGCAAAGCAATATAAAACCCATGGGAGGATCGCCATCTTAGTGCTACCTTTGCCATAATGGGGAGTTTAAGGGACTGCCAAAATTTCACAGTTCCTTTGAGTCCCCAGAGCACAGACCCTAGGTTGGCTTCCCTTGTGCCCTCCTCATCATGAAAAACCTGCATTCCAAAATATTTCAGCTGTGTCGACGCCCATTGGATACAGAAATCTGTCACAGAATGGGGCATGTCAGCCCAGCCCTGTAACAGGGGAAAGCCTATGTCTTCTCCCAGTTAGTCAGAAACCCCAAAGCTTCACCCAAATCCTCCAGCACAGACATGCACCACTGTATTCCTAAGTCAGGGCGTTGGAGGTAGACCAACATGTTGTCAGCAGACAGAGATCCCACATACACCTCATGTGCTGCAGTATCCCCGATGGTACACCCTCCCTTCTCATAATGCTGGCAAAGGGTTCCGGGGCCAATGCAAAAAGCATTGACGACAGGGGGCACCCCTGCTGGGTGCTCCGGTACACCCAAAGGAAAACACCAAGATGCTACCTCCCAACCCTGACTCGAGCCCGCGTGTCCACATATAGGCATGCGACCCATCTGCACCCACATGAGCCCAGATTCATTCGCTTCATCACTACCTGCAAATATGACTAGTCCAGCGTGTCGAAAGCCTTCCGTATATCTATCAAGAGTGCCAGGGCCACATGGGTGTACTCCTCCGGCTTCTCTCCCATGAGTTGGAACAGTCTACAGGTATACAGCGAGGTATTGCGTTGCATGATGAAGCCGTTCTGATCGCTGTGCAGGAGTGCAGGCAGATGATCGTGCAACCGGCTCACCAGTATTTTACTCAGTATTTTATATTGATGTTTAGCATCGATACCTGCCTATACGCCCCTACTTCATCATGATCTCCCCCTGGTTTAGGCACGGACACTATCAGACCCTCCCGAGACGTAGCCAGTAGGCACCCCCTCCTCCAGCGCATGAGCATATAGTACAGTAAACCTGGGGGCCAGGACCCCAACATATGCACAATAAAACTCCGCTGGCAAACCATCCGTGCCAGGGGTTTTCCTGCCAGCCAAGTCCCTAATAGCATCCCTAACCTCTCCTCTAATATGGGGCCACCCAGAGCCTCCTGGTCGTCTGCATCCAAACGCAAAAGCCGAGCCCTATGCAGAAACTGTTCCAGGACCTCTGCTCTGGGCTCCAGGTGGACACGATACAGGTCTCGGTAGTAGCAGGAGAAGACCGCCAGTATCCTGGGAAGGTACCAGATTACCCCAAATGTCTCTGATGTGGCTGATGTGGTGGCCGCTCCTGTCCTCCCTCCATGTAAGAATTGGCAAGGTGTGTCTCCCCCACCAGACCGAGTAGCACCGTGTTGTGATCAGAGAGTGCTTGGTAGGTGGTCCACCCTTGTAATCCCCCTGTTTTCAGCTGGGCTGCACAACCAGCCATCCAACTAAACATGCGGGCCATTGACTGGCGAGAAGTAGGTATACTCCAATCATGTGTGCCTTCTGCTCACGTCATGCACCCAGCACCCCCCACTTAGAGTACTAACTGCTGAACTCAGCCGCAACTCAGCTGCAACCCTAATAGGCGGTGTGGAGGGGTGCAGGGCTGGGTCTGCTGTGGTGTTAATGTCACCCCCATCACCCTCCCACAAAGGCAACGGTACCCCGGGGTCAGCACCAGCAGTGGGGCCAGAGAATACTAAAACAGCATTTGATTAGCATTCGAGGTGTATATGCTGCCCAAAACCAGCTCCATTCAATTAAGCTGTCCCCTAAGGAGGACATACCTCCCCTCCTTATCATTGTGTTCAGTCAGGACTTCAAGGGAGTCCCCGGCCTGATCCACACCATTCCCTCAGCATAGGACGAATAGGTCCTGGCATATACCCATCCCTTCCATCTCCGCCTCAATGCATTGGCCTCTCCACTTGTCAGATGCGTCACCTGCAGGAGAGCCACATCGACCCCCCCCCCATGTCCTGAGTAGGATAGAATTTTGTGCCTCTTCGCAGCTGAGCCCATGCCCCTCACATTCCAGCTAATGAAAGTGTAAGATGTGTTTTGTGCCATGAGGTCGCATTAGATCCTCCCCTGGGGCCTCACCAGCCCCCGTCCCAGTGCCCCACACCGGTCAACCAACATAGTGCAAGCCCTGTGCTGTGATATATATCCTCTGCCAACTGAGTCAAACAGTCCCAACTCCCACTTCCCAGGACAGCAGGGCGACGGCCTCCCGTCCAAAACCAAACATTATAACTAAAACATATAGCGACTGTGCAAGCCTGTTATGTGAATTCCCCCACCTGGAAGGAGTTGGGTAGGAGTGGCATGCGGTCCTGCTTTGCCACTGGCCCTCCCGCCCCCACCCCCTCCCCAGCACTTACGAAAAAGGTCCCAAATACTTGCGGAGTCTTCGACAGAGCCAGCAGTAGGAAGTCCATAGGAGCTCCATTGAGCCCATTATCCTCCGGCAGCATGCAGTCCCTGCGACTGTAGATCAGGGGCATCTCTTCATGTGGCAGGGCTGTTGGTGTAGACTCCCCCGTGGTCCACACCATAACGTGATTCCTTATAGGTCATCCGCTGAGCGTGGGGTAATCACCAACAGAGTTAAGCCAGTCTCTTGCTCCCTGTCTGAATCCGTGCCATGGGAGTTTGACGTGGAGGAGCCCTTATCAGTGTTAGAGTGTCTCAAGGCCGCAAATGCGTTGTCAGTCTCAAGGGCCACCAGGTGGCCTCACGTCGCCTGCGCCTTGATAGTCCATGCACGCGTTGGCGGCTTCAGCGTCAACGTCTCTTCCTCTGGGGCCACGGAGGCCTAGTACAGGGAGCTCCATCTATGCCTGCCCAGTGAGTCTCTAGCCATTCCCATGCAGCCGCTGGAGTATCAAAAAATAAAATGCGTATTCATCCACCTACATTTTGAGCCGGGCTGGGAATGGGAGCATGTAGGAAACATTTGCCTCAGAGTGCTTGTTTCATTTAACTTCTGTGAAAGTGGTCCTGCGTGCTGCATCTCCATTGCATAGTCCTGGTAGACAGGCACCGGCAGATCGTCCACCTGAAACCTGGCACTTCACGAGAGCGCTACAAAATGTGGTCCCGAGCTTGATTATGCAGCAGTCGCGCCACAACCGGACGCAGTGGGCCTCCCGGAGGCAGAGGCCAGCCTGGTATGTGGTGAGCCCTCTCCAGGGTGAAGAACGGCGACAACCCCTGTGGAGCTACTGTAGACACAACCCATGTCTCTAGAAATCGGGCTATATCCTGTCTCTCCACCTTTTCCGGGAGTCCTACTATGCTCATGTTATTTCGCCTGCTGCGGCCCTCGTCATCTCTGCTCCCCGCTCATGAGTATCCACCCTTCTGGTAAGGTCTCGCACCTGCGCCTCCAGAGCATCCAAGCGGAGGAGTACTGCCGTTACCGCCATTTCGGTTTCCGTCCCCCTGGCGATCAGCTTATGATGGTCAATGCGCAAGATCCCCTGGTCTCCTACGAGCGTCTCAATCTTTTGTTCCAGGTAGTCTCTATGGTTATTGATGGATTCAAGGATCTGCGCCAACGTAGTGCCTGTCGGCGCTCCCTCAGCTGAATCCCCAGCGCTGTCTTCCACAACGTCCGGTGGGCCCTCCTGCAGCGCCATGGACCCTGAGTCAGGTCGAGAGTCCATCATGGACTCTCGCAATGGTCTAGTGCACCCCATCTCCGTGACAGCTGTGCCCAGGATGGAACTCTTCCACCAGGAGAACATGGAACTTCTAGCTCAGGACACCCCCGTCTCCGGGGTAGCAGGGGACATATGCCTCCGCCCCAGTTGGGCCCAAGCCCCAGAGTCAGGAAATCGCAAGTACACCACTCGTAGTCCTCATCCAGCTCAGCGCAACACACAGTTTCAGGCACAGGAGATGCACCCCCATGTCAACGGAGGCCCCCGTCCAGCCCACGCTCACCAGCCTCCAGCGGTCGATGCCGGGCCCAGTCCAGGCAGGTATGGTCCCAGTCCGCTCCACACCCCAGACCTCTGGGTCTCAGGGCCCAGCAGCTCTCCCAGGGGGTACCCCAACTTCTGCCCTCAAGCTCAACACAGTCTGTGGGTGCCCCCTCACCTCGGGCACACCTGCGCCACCTGGCCCCGAACAGCAGGCACCCAAGTAGGGCTGCACAGTATTTGTATGTGGATCAGGCCGCTGTGTAGAGCCGCCAGGCCCCCAGCAGTCCACTCTGCCAACACGTCGTTCTGGGGTATCAGGACCCCTCCACAATGCAGATACTGCCTTCTCAGGGGCCCGGGGGGGGGGGGCTGGATCCAGCAAAAAAAAATCCCAGAGTATTAAGGCGTGGCTCCTCGCACCTTCAGAGGAGCCTCTGCTGTGTCCCCCCTCCTCCAAGTCAGGGCCCATGGCATGTTATTTGCTCCTCCGTCGGGAGACCCCAGGAGGCCACTGCCTCCAATCTGGGCCCGCCGTCAGCCAGAATCCGTAGGCCACCGCAGGAGGACTGCTGCAGGCTGCAATCGGAGTCCCCCACTCCCTGGAGAGACTCCGCTAAAGTCTCCCTGGCCCAGAGGCCAGCCCCTCCTTTACTGGGCCTCACAACTAGGCTCGGGTGGCAGCTGGGCCCGCTGCATTTAGCACTCCCACCATCTTGAGGCCACATGTTGCTGCGGATGGGCGCTTCCGTCACCCCTGCAGGAGCCCCTGCGTGTCTTAAAGGGGCTCCTCTGCCCTCAGGAGGTATCAAGGCACTTTTATCTCCTCGCTCTCCCCCGCCTGGACCTCAGTAGCTCCCTGAGGATTCGCAGTGGCTGGTAAGGAGTGTCCCTAGGGTGCGACCATCTTGCGCAGCTGCCAACCACGACCCCCGTTTATATCCTAAACATAAGGCCTCTCGCTGTGACATTTGACCAACTTTTCCAACGGAGACCCTGAAGGATCGTGAAAGGATACTTGCCTTATATTTGCTGGAGAGGAAAGATTCACCCTATAAAGGTGATAGTAAGCAGTGCTGTGCTACCCCAAGCACTACCATGACAGTGCCACAAAAAGGCTTATTCAAATTCCCATAGTTGGAATTTTCTACCAAAAACACATCAGGCTCCGCCTCTCAAAAGCACTGAAAAGTCTCACCCATGCCCTGGAGCCCAGAGTGCTTTCTGTGCTAGTAGAGTATGTCATGAATTATTCCTAGGTCAGTCGTATGTGATATTCTCTTCTTATTCAGATTGCAGACACAATCAACAGAATGATGAAATGGTCTGTTAGGAGAGGAATGTCGAATGTCTCCTAAAGGTCGATATAATCTTCTACATCAAAATACTTCTCGAGCCAGCTCTCATAGTGACAGGGCCTACCTTCAGCTTCATAGTCCTCGGCGTTGAATGGGTGCATTTTCTCTTCTTCCTCTGTGATCTTTCCCTAGGTCTCCCACATAGGGGATCCTTGGAAATGGAGCAGAGGTAGAGGGGGCACCCTCTGCATGTCCCTCAGGTCTTCGACATGCTACTTCTACGCCTGCATCAATCTTCTGAAGTCCAAGAAGCCTGAACTTCTCCTTGACCTTTAAGTTCTCCTGGACATCATGTTTTACAAAATTTGCAGGAGTCAGGAGAATATGAATCAGAAAGACTCACAATGTTCGGCTGTGAGGGTCTGTTTGAGATTTCCTTCTTCCACATGTGTAATGATATTTTGTGAAGGAAAAATTATTTTTATTTTGTCAAAAAACTGAAAACAATAGCAGATTTTTTTCTAAAGACCTTGAGCGAAGAAAAGTTTCCAATAGGACGAAAACCTCCAAAAGGTCGTGCTCCATGCTAAACAATCCTGTCAGGAGTAAGAATAAAGGGGGGCGTGGCCACGGAGCGGATGAGGGAAGACGTGTGAGCTTGGAGCTCCGCGCCGACCCCGATAATTCTCCTGAATCGGGATGCCGCAGGGAGCCTCTGAGCGCTCAGGTGGTGGCAGGAGGCTAGTGGCTTCTGCGGCACTGTCGGGGAGATCGAGCAACCCTCTGGCCGGGGAACCGGCGAAGTGTTCCGATCGCCTGGAGGAAGAACAAGATGGCGGCGATGGCGGCATCGCGAATCTGGTGGAGGCGCCGCGCATGGCCTAGACGATCGCCGTGGGAGCTGCGGGGCTCGCCGGGACCTGCTCGCTGGTGCCCGCCCTGGCGCTGTTGCCACAATAAACCCTGAGGAGCCCTGAGGACCCGGGGCCACCAGCTGCTGACGTAGCGCAGAGGGGCCTGATCTCGCCAAGGACTGCAGCGACCAGGAGGTTGCATTGAGACAACGAACGCGGCCACCCTACGGGAGAGGCCCGGCGCAGCAGCGACCAAAGACCTCCGGCATCGGATACAGCGTGAGGGAGCCTGCGGCACTGACAATCGTCAGAGAGTTCGGCCGATCGGGGGGCGAGCTGCCATCATGGGCGCCGACTGGAACAGAGGAGCGGGCCCGGCGGTAGGCAGCGGTGAGCAATACCGTGCGAGATCGCTCTGAGGGACTGGCTGATTGCGTGGTACAGAGCGGGGGCGCAGTGCAGAGAAAGGCCCTGGAGGGCTCTCTGGGCGGCACGATCGGAGGCTGGAGGTGAGCGCGGAAGCTGGCAGAGAATAGGGAGCGGGGCAGCACCGAGAGCAGCTGTGGACAGGCGGTGGACACTGCAGCAGCGTTGCAGAATGACATGAGCACGGACTGGTAACTTGAGTCCTGCATCACTGCTTGTGCAATCGTAGCGCTGCTGGGGGTGCTGCGCAGCGGCTGGACTGCTGTATGGGGCACTGAGCCGCCATCTTTGGCCTCCACATGAACGCGGCCACCGGCACTGAGAGGTAGCCAAAATAGTGCGGTTGCGCATGGCCAGATTAGAAGAACACAGACGCTGGCGTACATCTCAGACGAGGGGAAAAGGAGAGTTCAGTAGTGGCTGGTGATGTAGCGAAGTTACGGAGGAGATCTGCGCCACGGCCCCTAACGCATGATGAACCCTCTCAAGTGATTGTGCTGCGGGCATCAGGGCGGAGACTGGCCGAGTAGAGTGATGAGAGGTGACCCTGATGCCTGAGCAATCACCCACAAACAGAAGCAACGATCAGAGGCGCTGCAGAGAAGGGGACGGAGCGGCGGCGAGTGCTTGGAAGGAGAGACCTTGGCAAGGACTGCATCGGCTGGGTGGGTCTCTTGGAGCGGCTCCTCAGCCCATGAGAGCGAAGGCACTGTGACCAGGAGAGGCCAGGGGCCCCCGTTGAAGCACGGCTCTATCACTGGCCTGCAGCAGTGGGCGATACTTCTCCGGGGAGCTGGCGCGAGGGCTAGCCTACAGCTGGAGGTGAACGGAAGGGTGAACCGACGGAGCGGCAGGCGACAAGGTGGGAAGTGAGTGCTGGGGGACGACGGACAACCCTCAGTTCGGAGGCATACGACCACCGCCGGCGATAAAAGCGCATACAGTTGGACACAGCAGGGGGGCCAGCGGAGGGGCTGGGACTTACACCACAAGTGCTGATGGGGAAGCCCAGAGGGAAGCAGGCGGGGGCGCCCCCTGAGCTGGAAGAAGAGGCGATTACGCCAGACAAACAGGAAGGGCTCTCACAACAATCATAAGGGATGCTGCAACAGCAAGTAGATCAAATACTTAAATCTATCACGGACACCAGGGAAGCTTTACAACTAGACATTGCACATGTGGCACAGGGATTGGGACTCCTCCGAGCTGACCACGCTAAACTTGCGGATAGAGTGAAGCACACGGAAGTGGCAATAGAGACCTTAGAACCTGCCCAGAAGGCGATGGAAGCCCAGATGACGGATGTTCAGCACAGGTTGCGAACTCTAGAGAGGCGGGCAGAAGATGCAGAAGGGAGGAACCGAAGAAACAATGTCCGAGTGGTGGGGCTGCCGGAAGGTGTGGAGGGGACCAACATGATAAATTATCTGGAGGCCTGGCTGAGACGGGAGGTTGCACCTGAAGGCCTGACACCGTTCTATACCCTGGAAAGAGTACACAGAGCACCGGCTCGGCCGCTGGCTTCCGGGAGACCGCCCAGATTGGTGGTGGCTAGGCTGCTCCACTACAAGGACAGGGACCTACTATTACACAAGGCCCGCACCACAGGCCCATACAAGGTGGGCAATAGTAACGTGACGCTGTTCCCGGATTATACACTCGAGGTGCAGCGCCGCCGAGCTTCGTTCTTGGAAGTTAAGAGAGCGCTCCGCGACGAGGGCCTCCAATATTCCCTGATGTTCCCAGCACGCCTAAAGATCGTTATGGATGGCAAGACGTTCTTCCACGACAGCCCCGAGGAAGCCTGGACTTGGCTGGAGATGTACAAAGCGGGCACTGGGGCAGCGGGGCGTGAAACGGACAAGCTAGCAGAGGGACTGCGTCCGCGCCGCTCGAGGCGCAACTGGAGACATCGCCCAGCAGCTCAAAAACCCACGGAGACACAGACAGAGAAAGAACGCTCTGCTGCTTTACAGGCTGTCACGGCCATATCGCAGGAGACCAACACGGCATCACTGGTGGCATCGGACTTGGAGAAGGGTTCACAGAGATCGGACATTGAAGAATCGGAAACAGGAAGTGATCACTTGCCGCATGTAACAGCTGGGACGGCGGACGAGCTCATGGATGCGTAATATTTTGGCTTGACTTGCATGGGCATGAGATTGGGAGGGGGCGTTTTCACCGGCCCTTGCGCAGCTCCCCTTAACTTGGTTGGTGGTTCACTACTGATGGCTGGAGGGGTTAGAAGGTCCGATGTATACATACTAATGTAATCCCGCTATACTGTAGCCCCGGATGGGGCTGACTGGCTCTTTCGGGGGACACGGCGCAGACTGATGGAGGAACAAGAGGTCGGACCTCTGAGGCTCTGGCCTAACCCCCCTAATTTTGTGTGGGTGTAGCTCTTCGGTTTTTATCAAGGAGCAGTTTGAACAGTAGTTTGGATGGGTCCTAGCGTTGTAGTGCCTGTTCTGGGGTGGGGAAGTTGGGGTTGGTATTGGGATTTGGGGGGGGGGGTAGTTAGACCCGCCGGTGTGTTCCAATGTGGGGGGCAGCTGCTGAGGAGACATTGGTCTCAATATGGGGTCGTTACTTGATTTGAAATGTATCACCTGGAATGTACGGGGGCTCCACACAATGCTGCAACGCCATAAGGTGCATGCTTATTTGATAAGACGAGGGACTCACATAGCCTTCTTTCAGGAAATGCATATTAATCGAGCCGAGGGGCTGGCACTTCAGCAGAGATGGAGGGGGCAATTATTTTACACGACCTATTCGGCTTTTGCAAGGGGAGCTCTGATCTGGGTTAGAGCGGGGGTCCCCTTCCAGCCGACGCAACACTTGGTGGATCCAGAGGGGAGGTTTGTGGTGGTGATGGGTCGCCTAAATGGCGTAGATGTGACGCTATGTAGTATATACGCCCCCAATGTGGACAAGGTCGCCTTTTTTGATCGGCTCTCAGGGAGTTTAGCACCGTATCTGACCAGTTCAATACTGATGGGAGGGGATTTTAATTCAATTGCGGATGTGGAGATGGATAGATCCCACCCCCGCTCCCTGACGCCCGGTCCATAGACTCTCCAGGGCGAGACGTGCATGGCAAGATAACTGGGGGCTGGTAGATACCTGACGCGCACATCACTTAGAGGAAAGGGATTACTCTTACTACTCCGGCCTTCATGAACTGCATGTGCGGCTTGACGCGATGCTGTGTACCCCGGAAGTTCACGCCAAAGTCATCCATAGTGAGTATCTCACTAGGACATTATCGGATCATAACCCCCTGCTAATACAGATACGATGGGTCCGGGAGAGAGCAGCGATACCGACTTGGCGGCTGCGACCGGAAGCGCTGGAGGACCCGGTCTTCCGCGCGGACCTTGGGGCAGGTATAGATCAGTATTTTGCAGAGAATGAGGGCACGGCGACATCAGTGGCAACCGAATGGGATGCTTTTAAGGTGGTAGTCCGAGGTTTATGTATTACTAAAATGGTGGGGGTGCGGAAAACGCTATTACACGACATAGAGGTAGCAGAGCGCCGTTTGCGTAGGGCTGAGAGAGCCCGCCCTGAGGATCTGGGGATGCACGGGGAGGTCCTGGAGGCCAGAGAAGCAGTGGCAGAGCAGGTGGAAAGACTGCGCTCCTTTGAATATAGGTCATATCGGGCAAGGGCACACGCAGAAGGAGATAAGACGGGCGCGCTGTTGGCATGGTTGGCTAATCCGCATTCCCGGGGAACACCTATACTGGGACTGACGGCCCCGACGGGTGAATTGGTATGCACGCAGCAGGGGATAAATGGTTTGTTTCTGGATTATTATACCGAACTATACAGCAGCAAACTGCGACAGGGTGGGGAAGCCGCAGGGGAGTTCTTTTCGGAATTGACCCTGCCCAGACTAGAGAAGGAGCAAGAAGACCTCTTGGGGCAAGAGATTACGCTTGGAGAGATTCGGAGCGCAATTAAGCACATGGCGCGTAACAAAACGCCTGGGGTAGATGGCCTGCCGATAGAATTCTATTCCGCGTACGTGGACCAATTAGCCCCACAATTACAGGCGGTGTACCAGGAAGCACGGAAGGTGGGGAGGTTACCGGTAACCACTCTGGAGGCCATTATTATCCCGCTGCTGAAGCCCGGGAGAGAATCGTCTGACATGACGGCCTATCGCCCACTCTCGATGTTGACCACTGACTACAAAATATTGAGTAGGATCCTCGCGACTCGGCTCCTCCTGTACGTGACGCAGCTGGTCCACCCGGACCAGGCGGGCTTTATCCCCACACGGAACACGTCTACTAACGTGCGGCGACTACTTCGTATTCTGGAGGGGGACCACAGTTCGGCACCTACCGCGACGGTTCTCTCGGTCGACATTGAAAAGGCTTTTGACAGCCTGGAATGGCCGTTCCTTTTCCAGGTAATGCGAGTGATGGGCTTGGGTGAGGCTTTCGTGGGGTGGGCTCGGATATTTTACAGTTCGGCGACGGCCCGAGTGCGGATTGGGGCGACGGTCTCATTGGCCTGCTCGGTGGGGCGGGGAACGCGTCAGGGATGCTCACTGTCTCCACTCCTGTTTGCCCTCGCGATAGAGCCGCTAGCCGCACGCGCCAGGTCAGGGAAGCATTACATTGGTCTAGAGCTCTGTGAGGACATGCAGTACATCTCGCTCTACGCAGATGATTTACTTATGTTCCTGGTTAACACGGGAGAAGCCTTGACGGGGGCGACGACGCTATTGCATAGGTTCGGTGAGGTCTCGGGGCTTCGGGTGAGCTGGGAAAAGACTTGCCTGTTCCATGTACGTCAGACGATGGTGCGCCCGACCCAACTGGGAGGCATACGTTGGGAACCCCACTGCCTGCCTTACCTTGGGACTAACATCTATCACACGCAGGACGACTTGTTGGAGGGCAATGTGGGAAGGGCGTTGCGCGGGATTAACGGGAACGTGGCGTTCTGGAGCACACTGCCACTATCAGTGGCGGGCCGAGTGGCACTCCTGAAGATGGTGACACTGCCTCGTTTGTTGTACTACTTCAAGACGCTGCCGATTTGGATACCAGGCTCGTTATTTAAAACGCTCCGTTCTTTGACGGGGGGGTTCATATGGGGGAGCGGCAGACGGCGCGTGGCCTTGACCACGATGATGCGACCTCGAGCTGAGGGAGGATGGGCGGTTCCAGATTTCGAACTGTATTACCTAGCAGCTCAGCTGCAGTGGCTCACTCAGGCAGTAGCGAGGGAGTTTAGGGGCCCAGATGGCCCGATGGGCCGATGGATTCCACGCCATGTGCTATCATTTGTTGTCCTTGGCCAACGACTGAGGCTTGGACCGTTAACTCACGAGGAGCAGACGCTGAGATTGTGTTGGATCCGTAGCCACCGAAGGAGTGGGGCTACCCGGCCGTACGCTCCGGAGATTCCGTTAGGCATGTGTACAGCCCTACCACATGGGGGAGATTGGTCTGCACTGGCCGAGTGGGAGGAGCGGGGGTGCATGTGATGGGGGACCTATATGAGGAGGGAGTCCTATTACCTTATCAGACATTGCAAGATAGACATGGCCTTCCCAGGGGCGATTTCTTACTGCACTCAGCCCTTGTGTCGGCAATCCAGCACCATTGGGGAGGAGGGTTGTCGGAGCCGCAGACATCTCTCACATGTCAGTATGTCGTGATGGCAGCGGGGACCTTCAAAGCCATAACGTGCCTATACAGGCGAATGGTGGAAGAGGGGATGCAGCCCTTGAGCCAGTTGCAGAGGAAATGGGAGGCAGACCTGGGAAGGGAAATTCCTGAGACGACGTGGTCCAGGATAGTGGAGAGAGCGTGGAAGAGTACGCGTAATGCTAGATTCCAGCTTATTCATTTCTATGTGTTACATAGAGCGTATTTAACCCCAGCACGGATAAATAAGTATTTTCATGTGGATACAGCCAGGTGTCCCCGCTGCAACTCAGACGAGGCGGAATTTACCCATATGATGTGGAGTTGCCCGCAACTAGGAACGTACTGGGAGGAAGTGGTTGAGATATTGTGTGGGGTGACGGACAGGCAGATAGAACCGGACATGGGGGTATGTATATTACACTGGTTTCCTCATACAGCTCGGACGAAAGTCACAAGCAAGTTCTTGGACCTGGGGTTGGTGCTGGCCAAAAGGGAACTGACGAAGCATTGGAAATCCAAGCAGGGCCCCAACGTTGAGCGTTGGAAGGCAGAATTCACCAAATGGGCGGCCAGTGAGAGTGTGGTTCGGTTCCAACAAGCTAGGAGATCTAACAACGATAAGGCACTAGAAACTGCAAAAGCGTGGGAGGCTCTGGTTGCGCTGCTGCCTGAACCGGAGTCGGATGGGGAGTGGGGGGATGTGCCGGTGGGAATACCCGGACCTGAAGGGTAAAAGAGGAACCCCTAATGCACCCAGGGACCATAGCTGAGGAGTTAAGGATGACCCAGAGCAGGCTCCCCGGGGCGGAAGAGAAGGAGAGATGCATGCCCCTGAATAGATATGTATTGTTGTTAATTTCTCCACTATGGTAATGAAAAACACACCGACGGCGAGGGTTGAGGGGGCAAAAGTGGGGGATTGTTATGCAACTGGATGAGCGCACAGGTTGATTGTATTAAAGACACATGGGCTGGGAAGGGCTGGATTGCTCAGCCACACAAGTATATTGGAGATGTTACTTGATAAAAGCATGCGCAGAAATGGAAGAGTGGCGAGCAACTAGATATCTAGCCTTTCCTAAGTAGTTAACCTGAAACAATGTACATGACCTAGGAAAATGTTCACTAGAAATTATGTAAGATAGCAACCAGATGTATTGTTTGTGGGGAAAAAACAATAAAAAAATTTTAAAAAAATAAATCAGGAGTAAGAATAAAGAACTGCCTCAACTGCCACCTACAGGGCATTATGGGATACTGGTTGAATGATATTCCTTAAAGGAGCAGCACCAGTGTTCCCTGCCTTTCATGCTTCAGCCTGTTACTCTGTTGTCCCTATTTTCGTTCACCCTTCCTTTAAAAAAAGGGTTCCGAAAGAGTTTTCTAGTCACCACATTATTTCTAGTGTTCCTATAAAAAATGATTACTTATTTGAAGTAAATAGCCAAACTTTGGCCAATATAGCCTTTCATCGGCTTTTCCTAAAATACTATTTTTTTCTTCAAAGAAATAGGCTTTTTTTAAATAAAGATGTATATAAAATTGGATATATATTTGTGAAAAGTGCTCCGGGATCCTGCGTGGGCACGGGACAGTTTCATACCTATGACTACAATCAAGATTCCCCTGCAGGAGAACTAGGATTACAGGTCATTAATTATTCCTTCTCCATTACTGGTACTTTGCTAGATTCACATGCTTGAAACATTCCCAGTCATTGAGGTGGGAGTTCCATGGCAACATAACTAAAGCAGACTGAGAGCCTAACCGCATTAAAGGCCTTTAGCCAGTTAACATCAGTATAAAAGACCCATTGTCAAACAAATGATTACAGTACCGGGATCTCCACCCGTTCTGAGGCCATCTCACCTCAGCGGAAAGTGAGTCCTAGAGTCTTGCTCTCTCTTCAGACAAACAACTCTACTTTTACCTCAGAAGTCCTTTTCACACCCCTCTCTTCAGGGGTCTGTGCCTGTGTGTTGAGTCATCCACCTCCAGCTTCTGATTACATGAGAAAGATATATTTTTCTTAAAATGCAATCTTCAAAAAGAATTGCTTCAAAGCCTGTGATGCTTGTGGATAGATGAAAATTTACACAGATGATCTTTGCGAGGTGCATCTGCTGCCTACACCCCAACCATAAGGCTAAGGACTGCAAAATATGCATAACATTCTCGGCAACGGTTCTTAAGGGCCATGAAGGAAGGCTTTTGATGTGATTACAGAAATATATGTTCATATATACCCCTTAAATTGGGGATGAGTCATTCCAGAGCACCCTTTCTGAGAAGGTGTAGTAAGAACGTAAATGCTATCCGAAAACTGGCCAGTCATCAAAAACCTCACCCTGTGTGGAGCAACTGGCTTCGTCATCTTATGAGCCTCAGGAAGAAATCCAAAAAGGCCCACAAAAAATCTAGCAAGCCTCTGTCTGTGTCCAAATCTGAAGTGAAGAAAAGACCTTCCTCCACCTCAATGTCACCACATGCCTCACCACAAATTAAAACGTCATCAGTGGACACACCATTGATGAGGAGGTCACAAACTCCACCGTCTATATAAACAAATTCAAAAAATGTCTTTTGACGACCACCCCATAGACCACGCTGTTGACAAAGAATCTGGCAAGGACAGTTCTTTTGACTGGCGCCCTGTTGACTACAGAGCCATCCATTATTGTTCCATCTACAGTAGAACTTAGAACTGGGAAATGATCAGAAATATTCCTGGAGTATACATCGCCAAGCAGAGTTTCACTGCAGCTAGCTGCAAAACTGCTCAAACCTAAACCAAAGGAAGAATCCAACCCAGATTACCCGTTTGGAGCAGCATACAACCAATGACAGCACAAGGGGTAGGGTATCCTCAAAGTTCTAGATATGAATTCTATCAGCTACAATAGACGCAATCCGTCCCATTCTCCTGTGGCCAGCAACAACAGGTGCTCCACAGGGAACCACCTGCAGGATTCTACAGCAAACCACAATCGAAATACAGGGGTGGTTCTCAGGCAGAATCACAAGAATCAGGATGCCTCCTTTGACAGTGCCTTGGAGCCGGCTACTATCTCAACTAACCCCCCAGAAATTTGGTCCTGTACATGGAAAAATTTCAACCTTCAGCCCAGAATGGGCGCAAATAACATCAGAAAAATGGATGCTGAATCTCATACAATTTAGGCACAAGCTGAAATTCATCTAACCTCTAATCCCTCACCCCCAACACTACCATTCAAGCACAAACATCTGCTCAGACTGAAGACCTAAATCCTGATCATGCTATGGAATTCATCCATTGGCCCAGTGCCTTTCTTATTCGTCAGGTCAATGTCTTCCTCTAGTATACAATCATTCTGGATGGTCACTCTACAGGAACTCCTAAGCTGCTAGTGGAGGCAAGTATATGGTATACTTGGACCTCCAAGTCACCTATTTCCACATCTGAATTCACTACAAATATCAGAAATTCATAAGGTTCTAAGTAGCCAGCTGCCACTATCATGGGAAAATACAAAGCTGGAGTTGTTTGCATCTCGGACAAACAAAAAATGCACATTCATCTTAAGCAGAGATCCACTAAAGAGGTTGTGAGGGAGCGTGTGTTTTTATTGTATTGTTAGGGTCATAAACATAGGTTCCCCCCTTCCTTTTTATTGAAAGAGCCATTGTGAAACTGAAAAAGGAACCATGCCACATGATATTAATCACCCCCAAGGTGGCCCAGACAATATTGGTTCGCAGAACTCTTAGACTTAGCATAAGCATCACTGATTCCATTGGGATCACAAGCAAATCTCCTGCGCAGGAACTATGGCCAGGTCCTTCATCATAGCCAAGGATCACTGTAGTTGTTGGCTTGCTTCTTGAATTCTTACACCTAGTTTCTTGAATCTAGGAAATCCTGCAGATTCCAAAAACATCCTAGCAAAAGCTGGAGCACTATCCACTAATAAGACGTATTCTGCAAAGTGGGAAAGAGTTGGGATCTGGTCCTTATCGAGAGGGCTGCATCCATTCTCCATCCAGCCCCATCAGATTCTACCATGCCTGATAAAGCTGGCACAAGAAGGGATGAGGCATGCGTAAATAAATAATATTTTTATGAAGTGCAAGACATGCACTCTTGGGCTTTGTGGCGCTAAGGAACTGAATAAGAGTGAAAACTAACAGCGGAAAAGATGGGTTTTAATATCTTTTTTAAATAGTTTATAGTTTTTTTTTCTTGATTGAAAAAAAGAGGGAAGAGCATTCCAAAGGTGTGTGCCGAAACTGAAGAAGCTTGGCCACCCACTCTTGCTCTAGCAAAGCAAGGTACAGTCAACAAATGTAAACTGTTAAACCAAAGCGGGCGCAAAGGTGAGTTGCTTGGTAACAACTTCTGAAAGAAAGAGGACCCTTGCTCATTAAGAGTTTTATGACAATAGCATGATGTCTTAAATTGAATTGGCTTTTCCCCTAGGAGCAATTAAAGGGTTTGTCAGGCCTCAGAGATTCTATCACGTTTCCATAAATTAAACTACTTTACTAATTAATTTACTGCTGTGTTTTTGACCCTTTGCAGCCTTCCTATTGGGGCTACCAAAAGGCCCGAATAACAGCCATTGGAGTTATCCAATCTTGAGTTTACAGCATCATTCACCACTGAGGTGTGAGCGAATAAACCCCAAAGGTTTCTTAAACATTCTTAAGAGGAAAACACTGCATTGATTTGGGAATCTAGAGTGTGTTACTTATTAAGCCTGAAGCCAAAACCTTTAACCTTTTCAGTTTGTACAGGGGCGGTTCCCAGTTTGGAGGGCCAAGATAGAAAGGACCAGGGGTTGTTTTAACCTAGCTGCAGAACTTTGGTTTTGGACCAATTCAGTCTTCTAAAGTTACCGCTCATGCATTTCTGGATGGCTTACATACACCCTGACATTGCTTCTTTGGCTCTCAGGAAGGTATTTATTGAGGTTTTATGATCATAGTTCACCTTGCAGCCATATCAAGATGTCTCCGCTCTCCTGAATGTCCTTCATTGTGCTCCCACAGAATATTGAAGTCGTTTTTATAAGGGCTTTCAGAGTCTTCCCTCTGACAAGGAAGCCTCCAATAAAATGAGACGCTGAGTACTGTTTTGTCACAGGTGATGAAAAGTCCCTCTGAGCCAATACACAAGCTAGTCGCAAATACATTTCCTGGAAAACAGTGCTTTTTGTGAATCAACTAGTTGTCCATATTAAGTGCTTAGGAGGATTACTGGTGTGGCCCTTGTCAAACTTTAAACACGGAGCATATACCCTGGATAATCCCTTCTTTTTTTTCTTTTTTCTAGGTGGCACATATGAATGCTCCAAAGAGCATGCATGCCGAGGCTAGACTTTGGTATAGAAGTGTACTTCTAGAAAGCTTGCCTGTGAGGAGATGTGTTTGTGTGTAGACTTTGTAATGTAATGGTTTACCTTTCTTTAACAGCAGTGTTTCCCCTCCATTAGACTATACATGCTAACACATTGCTGCTCATCCTGCAAGTTGTTCTAACGCTTTCACTACCACCTCAGGGATCCACTACACTTTGAGACATGAATAGTTAGGGGATCTCTGTAACTTCTGTAGTGGATGAAAGTGGATGAAGTAACATAAACACAGTGTAATTTACTATTGTCGCTCTGGAGAAGGAATGCAGCAAGCAAGATGGTAGGCTCGGGTACAGTTACCCACATAATTTGAGCAGCCAATGCTGCTATTCCTATGACAAGCTGCAGTTTGGAGTAGAGGCAAACTGATGCAAAGATGATCCTATCTAGAAGAAGGCTGTCTCGAAAGCATGCCATAATGGCATACCTGAATTTAGCAAACTTTCTAATGTGCCTATAAAAAATGCTCTACACTGCCAGGCCTGGGTTAAGGTGCACTTTGTTTAGTCTGGGCATGCAAACCAACGTCCTATACATGCCTTTTAGTGGGGAGGAATTATTTGTTGTCTTGCAAGTCAATAAAGTGGACAAAGCTATTACAAAATAGATGGGGCCAATTTCAGATCTTAGTCCAACTCCTTTTCCAGTACAGATCACTACGTTCACACGAGGACAATGGTGTTCTCCACCCATCTTGCAACAATCATTCCAGTTGCCCTTCTGCAGCTGTTCACAGTAGAATGCTGTGAGAGGTCAACCTGGGTGCAGATTGGTTAAATATCCCCAGAGACGAGAGGCTAGATGAAGAGGGGCTCATCAGAAGCAAGCCTGATCATTTTCCTAACTTAAAGATAAGTAGGTGCTGAGCATCCTGTTTGAGTTCTTGTAAAAGCCATGTCCCTGACCACTGACTCTCTGAGCGGAACTAAGGGAACACCTTGGCAACTGAAGGTCAAAATCCAAGGTTGCGATAGAAGCCATTTAGTTTCCATAAAGAAACCAAGAAACTACTCTAGGTACTTTCTGGTGCAAAAGAGGCACAAGGGTTCAGGCCTATAATGGATCTAAGGTTTGAAATCAAGTTTATTTGAAAACAATCCTTAAAAAGTGTGTCTTTTGCAGAGGTGAGCCTGTTCTTGCACAAGGGAAACTTTGTGTATTCCCTGGACTTGCAAGAGGGTCATTTCCATGTTCTAATTCACTACAGACTTTGAAAGAACAAAAGGTTATAGGTGGCTGGCTTTGCTTGTTACCTTGCTTCTTTACAAAGTACCTAGCACAGGTAGACATAAATCTGCATGTGCCTAGGATCCATGCTCATCTCTTTTTTAGATGACTGGCTTACTACGGTACTTCCAGAAGACAAAGCTAAGACAATGGTGAAAGCATATCTGCAGCTGTTCTTCGACCTGAAACTGAAAGTAATTTTACAAAATATGTTCAGGAAATCACTGGAAGAGATTTTTTTTCCTAGGAGCTCAGCTGGTTTCATGGTCCTGCAACATTCAACAAGCAGAATGCTTTAAACGAAGCAGCAACAGAAATAAGCCAGCGAAGCGTGGTGACAGCAGAAGATTCCGGTCCCTACTGGGCTTTGCGTCGTCCTTCTCCATCATGAACCAAATATGCCAACTCAAAGCGTGAGTCCTACTGGAAGAACTCCCCCTGAAGTAGTCACAGGTAAAAAAAAAAATGCTGACACAGTACAATGTAGGTCACATGCAGAATAAAGCCAGCCCTAAGCCTACCCATCCCTCTTTTGGGCCCTACAGTGAGCATGCCTATTGCCCGCAACTTCCACAGGTCATAGTAGCGATGAATGCTACCTAGGAGGCTCCGTGCTCACCAAGGGTCTGAGGTCATGGTGAGATTAAGGTTCCTTGTCAACTTACTCGAGTCCAGTGTGGTCATATCTCCTGTGAAGAGATTTCAGCCTCATGTTGCAGGAAAATTCACTCTCTAAAAGATGGACAACATAATAACAATGTTCTATATTCTCAAGCAGAAGGGAACCAGGAGAAACTTAGCAGCTCTGGTTGTGGGCAGGCAAACTTCAGATCTCCTAGATTGCACTGCATCCCATAAATGAGAGCAGGGCAAGGATGTAGTGAACACACTGCTTTATCGTTTGTGTGTTCCCTGCATACACTATTTCACAAAGAGAATACATTGGAAATATGGTTTCTTCTCCTCTTGTAATCCAGGGGAAGGGTCTGTGAAAGATGACCAGAGAACTTCCTAAAGCATTCCTACTGCTGCAAGGATGATTGTTGCCAGTAAAACTGATGCCTCTAATTGGGCCCAACAGACCTGGTTCTCATATTTGCTCTGAATGTCTGTCAAAAACACTGTTATTATACGGCCTCCTTCACCCCCCACTGTCTGTTATTGAATCCCCGGGCAGGAGGAGATGGGAGTCCGAACTGGGCCGCTCCCTTATGCAGCGAGAATGGGAGGATATTTATCACCACGCACTCCACACCGCCCGCAACGCGGCATGCATAGAGACAGCCACTAAAAAAGCTACCTATTGGTATCTCACTCCCCCCAGACTGCACAGGGGGAACCCCGCTCGTAGCCCCTTGTGCCGACGCAACTGTGGTTCCCTTGGTACTCTGACACATCTGGGATTGCCCCAAAATCGCTACCTACTGGGCGCAAGTACAGGACGATATTGAGGTTCACCTCGACACACAGCTGTCCAGCTTACACTATCTGAGACTTACCTAATGCTCTCACATTCCCCCTTAAGTCTCGTAGGGGATGACAGATAGACTTGGCACTGGGAGCGGCCCTTCAGAACATCTTCTCACACTGGGGGTTGGGGCGAATCCCAACTCATGTGGGTTGGCTGCATCAACTTTGGTATATCCTGGGTTTGGAACGTCTCTCCCTCTCCCTATCAAATCAGGAGGCTTCCTTCCCAGATCTCTGATGCCTGTTCCTATCATTGCTTACCACGGAATTCCATGAACTCTCATGCCCCAAATATCTGCGGCTCCTGCGACTCATGGAGCCCTCACGTGCTACACCCTAGAGGTGGCTTTGGTATCTACACTCATGACTTGAGCGCGAATGGGACGGTGGGTGGGGTAGATCTCGGGGAGGTAGGGGACGGAGACGGATTAGGGGGTAGAGGGGAGTTCTAGGGATTTTTGTTTAGAGTTAGGTTTCAGGATTGTCTCCTGCCTTGTCTTGATTTGCCTCTCTCTGATAAACCAGTAAAGAAATTTAAATATAATAACACTGTGATTCTGGTACATTCCCACTTTCTCATCAGAGTCTGGCAAGATCCTTCCTCAGAATTCTGCTTCCCAGCATAGCAGCCTTGCGCCTGACTTTTTAGAATTTAGTCATTTGAATTTGTCTTAGAAGTCTGGGCTGCTCTGGAGCAGGTTCACATAATGCAAACTTGCTGCTCTAAATGGTTAAATGGTAATGTTTCTGCATATGGTGTGCAGGAAATTCAAAGCATCGAATCACAAGTGGCCACATGTAGTGCTGCCTTAACTCAGGCCGCCTATATGCTTCTATTATGGACATCTAGCAATGATTTTGCTATACAGAAAGAGACTGAGTCACAGATACCTTTAAACACAACCTATGGTCTGAGATTTCCTAAAAGCCCAACTTCCCTTGTTCCTGCTGGTTCTTCTTCCCAAAGCATGCAAATTGAACACTGTGCTTTCAAAACCGATGTCGGAAGCATTGCAGCTGGTGCATTCAGCTTAATATACTCTGCTTGGAAACCTGCCCTTTTGCTGGCTATCAGATTGTGAGTGAAATCAAAGCTTTTTGTCTTTACAGTGGCAAAAGATAGTCGTTCAGAGCATCTACTTAACTGTTTCGATGTATATAATCAGATCAGACAAGGACAAGACAGGCATTCTTCATGTCAGTGACTTCCAAATTGCTAGTTTACTGATTCAAGCTTGCTTACCAAAATGTCACTGAGAGTTGCACGGACAAGCGACTGCCACTTGAGCAGAAGAAGAGCATCTATTGCTGCATTCATGGCCAACTCCCCATTGCTAGAGACATGCGTGTTGGCCACATTGAAATCTTTATGTACCTTCTGCATACAATTCTGCCTTTCGGTGCAGTTAGCCAGGTGATGTTGAAGAATGTGCCGAGATCAGGATACACACCCTCTGCCTCCTCCCAGATATGTACAGTTTAGTATTGTATTTTCAAATACATTTGGAGCTTTAAAAGATGTAGTGCTGGAGAAGAATAAGTTAGTCACCTGTAGTGGTGGTTCCCATTCACCGAACCACCTTAGTCACGTGGTGGCAAGTGCTCAGGATCTGACAAACAATATTGCGTGGGGATGAGATCTCTGTTGGATCAGCAGAGGCTCTACTGAATGTAAATAAATAGCCTTTTTGAATGACTCTGTTTAAGGTGGTGGTGTTGAGGTCAGTGCCATAGATCGATGGCCAGACAACAAAGGTGCTGATAATGAACACTTACCTGCATGATGAGAAAGAACATTTGTCATGTTGTGCCTGAGGACCTGGATCAATTGTCCAGGTCCTCAAAGCCAAAAAGACCACCTGTAACTAAGAATGTTATGGAAAGTAGGGTCTAAAATTTAAGTACAATGAAAAGGTGGCTCAAGGATGCTACCTACCTATATTCGAAGGAGTTGACAATAATGTTGGTCTGAGGTTCCAGAGGTGTAAATGAATGGTTTACTAGCAGGTGGGCTTACTTTGACCATCGATGGACTCCCTCAGGACATCCCTAGGTATGAGGACTTAAAGCAGGGTGTTCAACACCACTGAAAAAATTAGATCTACTGCCCTGGGGGTAGAGAATACATCCTCACAGTCAGCTTAGGTTCATTATGAGGTGCACGACCTAATGAAAAGGACCTACACTCTTGAAAGAGTGGGAGCCTGGAGTACAAATCAGCCATTCATCAGCATAGCATTAGATGTACAACTATTGCTGCTGGTTAAATAAGTGGCCACCACAGACATCACTCTGTTGAAGACCTGACAGACTAAGCTCAATTCAAAGGGCATTATATTGTACCTCTCACCGGCATAATGAATCGTAGGACCTTCCTGTGCTGGGGCCTTAGTATGCTTGTACTTAATGGCATAGAGCCATTCTGTTGTTTTTAATACAGATGAAGTGTCCTAGATTTATAGTTTTGAAGGTCTCTTCGGTAGGAAGAGGTTGAAGAGATGGCGTTCCATTATAGTATGCAGATCTCCATTCTCCATCGAGGCACCATGGTTGATGTTCACAAATATAGAAGACCTCTTTTTCTGTGTGTGTGCCCTTGGATCATCTTTTCGAAGAGAATTATCTTGACATCTATTTTTTTCATTCAGCACTGCTGTAATTCCCTGCAACTCAAAAAGATGATATAAAACGTATATACCAGCATTGACCCCGGCAAACAACACATAGGCCGTTTCCCTTCACTGGCGTTTTCTTTCGTACCATTTTCTAACTTTCTGTAAACTGCTTATCAGTTTGTAATGCAGTTTCAAGTGTGCGCCACTACTTTAGGTAATGTAATCACCTCCTAGAAGCTCAGCTTCCCCTTTAGGCATACCTCCTCTTGGACATCTACATGCGACAACCTAATGAATTGTATGAGATTGTTCTCATCGTGATGTGGGTCATACTAACATTTATCAAATTGACAGTACAAGGTAATGATATAATTTTTATACATTTTCTGATGGATACTTCTAACCGCAGGTGCCTCACCTTTCCCAGATTTCCGACTGGATCCAGAAGAATTTCGCAGCAATGCTTCAGTGTGCTCGTAGCTGCGATGTGCGGCTCCGCTTTGTTTTAATGCTTAATTGACAATAGACCCACATGTAAGAGCCATCCCTGAGCATCAATGTCCGTTCCTTTCTTTCTGCACCTTTGTAGTGTAGTAAAAGTAAAGGGTTTAAACCTTGTAGGAACCTTCGCAAACAAATGCCTGTGATAGATCTATGAGGTGTGCCTCTAGTGTCTGGGTATTGGTCACACCTCAAAGACCTGTGTGGAGTGTGCTCTCATGAACCAAAGGGCTATCCGGGAAGGTGAAGCAAAGCTGTAAGTCGCCAATCACCATAAAAAGTCCCACTCGAAGTCGAGGGTGCTGACCCGTTCTCACTCTCAAGGCTGTTCCCGCAACAGGTCTTCGTAGCTATCTAAGTTTTGCGGTCAGTCGAAGGGAAAGCACAAAAAGACCAATTGAGATTTGTCCCAGTCCTGCCATTCTCAACCTGAGAAGTAATGAGGACGTCAGGGTGCCTTGCAATTTCACTCCCAGTCGAGGAGCTGGTTCCACAACTGATCCGCATGCACCCAGAGTTTCTGGGTCCATCGATGACATTGCAACTGATTGAGGCCTTTCAAGAGGCCATGTTGCTAATTTTTTAACTCTTTCAGCTCCCTTTGAAAGATTCACTAAGGCCTCCAAACAGGTTACTGATGGCAGGTCCACCCTCAGCGCCTTCTGTCAATACTGAACTTGCTTCAGGTTCTGCCCCATTACTTAAGCTCACTTCCAGTCCGCCACCCACATTTATGCCAGCCCCACTGACCTAGATGGTGTCGAAGAAAAAACAATTTGTTTCTATAGTCTTATCTGACTCCAAACCGAATTCATCTCCACCAGGAGTATTTGGCCCCCTGAAGCCGCACCGACTCACTTAACTCCAGTTCATGCCAACTCAGACAGAACCATGCTTTTGCCTCAGAGTTGCACTCCAGCAAATCTTTGGTACGGACTCTTACCAGAGCCAACTGGCCTTTGGAGATTACATTGGAGATGAGGGGGATTATTTTCCCTGACACTATGATGATGAAAATATATACATGGACTTGCAGGAGGCCAGTAGGCTAGACACTTCCCCGAACACTGGGTCCACCCCTGAATCAGCAACAGAAGAGTGCATCGTTTGCAATGGGGTTGAGACGTGCAAGCCGAGTTAGGCGTGACCGAGTGAGGTATTAAATCTACAACTGCCAACTAAGGAAGTTTAAACTATCGTACTTTTTAGGAAGCAGATGTTTCCTTGGTCAGTCTAGCCCCGTCTAGTCAGTCAAAGCCAGCTGTTTGCTGCTGAGATATACCTTGGCTCTATGTGACATGGTTGGCGAGATTTTGCTGGTAGCCCCAGAGGAATTTCTGGCCAACCTGGCTCAAACAATTCAGGATGGGCAGGATGCTGCAAAGTATGTCATCCGGTCTGTGCTGGGCAATACTGATTTCATGGGCAGAGCAGCCGGCTCTACCGTAGTGCTTCGGCAGCATGCTTGGACGAGATCCACGGGCTTCTCTGGTGACGTGCTTGCCTCTTTAATGGACATGCCGTTCGATGGTTCTTGCCTCCTTGGTGAGAAGAGTGATTCAGCATTGGAATGCTTTAAAGAAAGCTCTGCCTCTCTGCATGTTCCAGATGTTTCCACGCCTGCGAGACTGTACCTTCAACAGTTTTGAATCTTTCAAGGCTATTCAAGAAGATTGGAGTTTAGGCAACGTCGAGGCCCACTACCCCTACAACATTGCATCTCAGTAATTTAGGGGTCGGGCGGGGATCAAGCAGACAACGCTAAGTTGCATTTTCAATTTGCTGGGCTCCCCTTTCACTCACCAGCGACCCTCAGATGTTCATGAAAGTGATGGCGGTGATCGCAGCACACCTTTGAAGGTTGAAGATTCCTGTTTTCCACTACCTCAGCGACAGGCTGTTGAAAGCTAGCTCACCACAGTCAGTCGTTTATCACCTCCAGATTATGGCGAGCCTCCTAACATAGCTGGGGTTCATTGTCAATGTGCCAAAGTCACACCTGACTCTTGCAGAGGTTACTTTTCATTTGAGCCATCTGGCATATGGTGCAGTTATGGGCCTTTCCTCCACCACCACGAGTCTGGAACATTTGGGCTGTGATCCCAAAGTTTCATCCTCAGACCTGTGGCTCTAAGGCTCTGGGCGTCCTCCTCGTCAACTATGCCAGGTGGCATATGCAGGCTCTGCAGTGGAACCTGAAGTCTCAGTCGGTCCAGCACCAGGGAAACCAGTCGGATTCCATCCAGGTTTTGGAGGAGACTGTGAAAGACCTGCAGTGGTGGCTCAATCACAACTGGACAGGCAGCAGCTGACCCCTCTCTCTGACCTACCCAAAGCTGACGATGGTGACAGATGCATCAGTGCTGGGATGTGGAGGTCCTCTGTAAGAAGTGGAGATCCGAGGGCTCTGGTCTCTGGCAGAGACTCATCTCCCCATCAGTCTGTTGGAGTTGGGGGTCATCCATCTGACACTTAAAGCCTTTCTTTTGTCCACCATAGGGAGGATTGTTCAGGTTCTCACAACAGACACCAAGTGGTACTGCAACAAGCAGGGCTGGGTGGGATTCTGCATCCTGTGCCAGGAGGCACTTCATCTCTGGAACTGGATGGAGCACCAGGGCATTTCCCTGGTCGTGAACCACTGGTGGGAACTTTGAACGCCAGGGTGGATGAACTCAGCTGCTGGCGCCCAAGAGATCATGAATGGCGGTTACACCTTAAGTTGGCACAGAGGATCTTTCAGCAATTGGGAGAACCCTGGCTAGATCGTTTCACCATCATTGAGAACACACAATGTCAAATATTTTGTGCACTGGAGTGTCCAAGAAACCTTTCTCTCTCTCTGAGATGCAGTCCAGACAGGGAACTTCTGAACCCTGTTCAGCCACAGCCTCTCCAGCTGAATATGATCAGGAATGACAGGGCCCAAGTCATCCTACTGGCAACAGATTGGGCAAGGAGAGTGTGGTGCCTGAAACTTCTGGCCATAAGCGTATGCTATCTGGCCAAGCTACCGCTTCTGGAGGACCTGTTGCAGCAGCAGGGTAGTGTCCTGCACCCAAATTTGTACAGTCTGCATCTCTGTACGTGGAGATTGAGTGGCAATAGTTGACTGCCTTCTATCTTCCTCCCTAAGTTGTGGATTTGATCCTAGCAGCCAGGTGTCCTGGTAGCCTGGTGTGGCAGAATACTAATCCACTGCAGGCCAAACTGTTGGATGGCCTACAGTTCATTTGTCTGTGGCCTAATAAGGGCTTGCACAAGGTTTTCTGTTGGCCCTTTCTGCCTTTTTATGTTTACCTGTCCAACAGTGCTTGTTCAAATCACCGTTGTGTTGAGATTTCTAAAAGGGTCGACTTATTTATTTCTTCCAGAGCCCTTTGTGATGCTACAGCTGGATCTTAATTTGTTCCTCACTTTATATGTATGCCATTCAAACCAATTCACAGCTATCTGTTATGTCCCCTGACTCTTAAAACTGTGTTTCTGGTTGCAGTGACTTCGGCTCGTCATGCAAGTGAACTTCAAGCTCTCTTGGTGCAGCCACTTTCTACCACTTTTTTCCCCAGATAAGGTGGTGTTGAGATCGAGAGTGGCCTTTTTGACAAAAGTCATGACTGCTTTTCACGTTGGGCAATCCATCACTCTACCAACGTTCTTTGCTCAGCCTCACCCTAGAAAGAGGAAGAGAGACTCCATCAGCTTGACCCCAAAATTACATTGATCGTCCCAAAGACCATTGGATAGACGATCAGCTCTTTGTGGGTTTATTTGGGGCAAAGAAAAGCAAGGCAGCACTGAAAAGAACGCTGTCAAAGTGGATGGTTGTCTGCATTAAGATCTGCTAAGCACTGGCCAAGGAGCAGCTTTTGGAAGGACTGAGGGCTCATTCTATCAGGACCAAGGCTGCTGCCACTGCGCTGACATGCAGAATGTGCATCCTTGACATCTGTCAGTCTGCAACATGGGTGACGGTACATAGGTTCTCGAAGCACTACTGCCTTGACACCCAGGTCCGACTGGATGGATAGCTTGCCCATTCGGTCCTGTAGGACTTTTTGATCTGGGCCATTCCACAGGCCCACCACCTTTGGTGGTACTGCTTTGGCGTCTATTTTGTAGGTGAGGATTCTGTGGTTAGAAGTATCCATTAGAAGTGCAAGTTACTTACCCTCAGTAATGCTCTTTCTAGTGGATGCTCTACATGACTGCAGATTCCTCACTGCCCCCCTACCTGCATTCCCGTTCTGTGGGATGGTCTCTTTTTCTAATTGAAAAGGCCCCTATTTAAGAATCGCACTGGTACCTTGGATTATTGTTGGGATCCACGTCTGAGGGCTAGGACAGAGTCAAAAAAGAATTGGCAAATCCAATTGGTTTTGCCTTTGCAAGAGGTTCTATTTTTGTTTTCTCTAGTCTACAGTAGTTGTGTGGTTAGTAAGTGTAGATTGTTTGTGTTAATTAAATAGTTTTTAATGTTTTGCTGAATAAGTGAAGTATGTTGGATGTTTTGTCTGCCACAGTAGACCTATTGGCTTTGCAAATGTTTTGTTTCGATGTTAGCCAGCCGAAGCATTAATGTAATAATTTTATAAATGAAGACAAAAAAGCTAGCTTGTCTCCCAATAATAACGTTAGGCATTGGAGCTGGCTAGAAGGTGCACTGAATTATAATTCCCTCTGGATAATAGGTCTTCCCAATATAGTTAGCAATGGTTTAGGAGTCATCTCCTGGAATATGGCAGGATGGTCTTGTGATATTACCGAATTGGATTTGTTAAACAGCCGAAAAGCTTATATTAGATGTGTCCAGGAAACACAGCTAACTTCGCGCTTCCAGTTTCATAATTACTATGTCCTTAGATGCCCCTCAAGTACGGACTTATTCCCATAACGGTAAAATAGGCAGTATGACCATATTTTAATCACAGCAGTCGTTGTCTTCTGCTGCTTAACGTGCAGCGTGCCACACCTCCGGTACGGGAAGCTTCATCTCCCGAGAAGCCACAGTAACAGGATAGAAAGTGGGTGAAAACTATGTGCACTGAGACTGGAGGGCTCAAAACAGAATAATTGATTAGAGTGAGGCATGAGGTGAGAGATGAAGAAGGGCATGGCCTCCAAATATATACACTAAGCAGGGTGTTACAGCATGTGCAGTGCTCTCCTTCCCCATAGACACATAGCTGATAAACTCCTGCAGGATAAAAGTGCATTGAAGCTGACAAGATTTCCTCCAACTACCCTTAATATTGGAGAGTACACAGCTGCAGTTTCCAAATGCAAGCGGTGGCTGTCAGCAACTCGGGCCTGGCTGCTGATGCAGGAACATTGCGGGGATCCCCCAACTTACTCTAAAGCTCCCGCCCACTCCAGAACATCCAAGAGCAACAGGTGACACCAGCAGGACATGACAGGTGGGGTGTACAGCACAGACTCCTGGGGGTGTAGGCCACTCCTTAAGCACAGCCTTCCTTTAAAACATGCACCCGTGACCCCAGCCCGCTTACCTCTCTCGGGTGAGCCTGCTGGCAACCACCCCTCTCTGTACAACCCCATCGTACATCTTACCTTATTCTCCCGTTGGTATGGCCTTCGTTACAAAAAAAGAAAGAAATGCAACAATCCTCTAGCATGAAAGCTGTGTTTCCTACCACAATCCCTCCGCTTCCAAGTGACGTAAAGGCTAGAGCAGCTGACCTTGAAGCTGGAAAACTGGGTTTGAGTCTCGGTGGGAGGCTCAACATCCCTTGATTCTGGGTGAATCACTTAATCTCTGCGTGCCTGTGAATGTGTCAATTTGTAATGCAACTGGTGCTCGTGTAAAGCACTCTGATAAAGAGCTCCGATACGGGTCATGTTCTCGTGTGAATGTGTCCGTTTGTAATGCAACTGGTGCTCGTGTAAAGCACTCCGATACGGTTCGAATTCGCACTAGGTAACACGACCGAGAAAGAAAACTGTACTTTCCTGGAACACTTTCAGAAATCAACAAAAAAAGTAGTGCACAGAAGCAAACAGACATACAGCAAAGTGAAAGGATACAAGTAATAGGCCCCGGCTCCGTGGGAGGGAGCAAAGACCAAGAAGAGTGACAAAAAAAGATACATTACCCACTTAGAAGAAAGCTTTTGGGAAGGACACGCAACAAAACCAATGAAAAGCGATGGGCGAGCTGTAAGCCCACAGAGTAGATAATGCATGTCTCGAAGAGACAGCGCATACGCTGCCTAGGCAAGACCTAAAAAGAATCTACTGTCGATGCTCAGATGTGGTGCTTATATGTGGCTCCATCATCACTTCCAAGGCAGAATGAAGTCAACAATCAGTCGCACAATGCCACCTACCGGTGCACTGGAGCATTACCAAAGGTAGGTAACTTGATCTTATGCTCAGTGCTTCATTTTGGAGATCTGATTTAATCCAATTGGGTGAAATTTCAGAGACCCTTAATCCTTCAGGCCCTAGGCAGTGCATAACAATTATCATCTTCCTTTTAAGCTTGTGAATGGGTCCTCATACAGATACTAAATAATGTTTGAAGTTCCACTCCATCTCTTCCAACTCACACATAATTAAAACACACCAATTCTTCCTTGCTCACCTCTGTTTCAGCTCTAGGTCAATATTGATACCCAACATTGCACCGGAGGAATACCTCTGAAGCTGTCTATAATCACACTAAGTTCAAAGTGTATTTACATCTGTGAGCTCTTATCACGCCTCTTCTGCCTTCTCTTATTCCACCTCCTTTATTTCCTTGACTGACTTGCTATCCACCATGATGTTCTACGGCAGTTGCCAGTGCTCGGGGCTCACTGTTGCACATGCATTCCTTTCTTTCTATTTGCGTGGTATAGTGTGTCGGTCTTCCAGTCCAGTGGTCTTCACCAAACAGCTGCCTCCAAAGGTGAGTCCACGCAATCAAACGGTGTCTGAGTTAAGGTACAGCATGGGTTGAGCCCTGCAAGACTTGGTTTGTGGTATACATAGTTTGTTAAACCGCACCCGACTCTGTTCATATCCCCAGAAATGGCCGCCCCCCTAGAATAGGGCATAACATTCAAAGCATGTCAATGAAACTAATCAGTTAACACACTACTTCCTCATATGCTTACCGAGTACTGACCACACATGCCTTTTAGCATGGCACCATCAGTTTAAGAACTTAACCACGCAAGTTCAATACATGTGTGTTGGGCTTGCGCACAGCCACGCCTCAAGTGAATACAGCTGTAACCAATGTCAACAGATTGAGGTACTTGCCACTAAAAAGGAAATTATTTATGATGTAGCAATAATCATCCAAGACAGTGTCTCGGGCGCAAAAGTGATGGTGCTGCCTCATCAAAACTTAGCAATTCAGATGAAAGTCTTTCTCCTTGCTAACATATGTGTATTTCACTCCGGTGATACAAGCTCCTTGCCATTACTCTATCAGTAATGTGTCTAGACAGAATAGGGGGAGTTTAGCTTTACATCATACATAATCCCTTCCGGGGCAAGGTGGGCACATCCAACCTTCACTGTACCATGCCATTCTCCTTTTAACTATCACCTTCATAGCCTTACATCCCCAGTTTACCAACTACCTCCCGAGGATAAACAAAACACTAACAAAGGTAACTATCACATGATGACAGAGCATATACAGCACAGGTTCTTGGGACATGCACATACAACGAACAGAGATGACATTATTCATCAGTCCAAACCACCACATAGTCCCATATTTTTTTATTTCTCATTCATCTTATTTGACGTCTTCAGATATCTAACTAATATGTAATACGCAATATTTTGGAGACGTGCAGTAACATTCCGCTTTCAAAACAAGTCATATTTTAACATGGTTTTTTAAGGAAATGGAAAAAGAGTTAGAGCTTCAAATTGGAATGAAAACCGAAATGGAAATTGCTATGAAACTTTTGGAAAAGGACACCCATGAAAAGCAAGATAGTTTAGTCGCACTACGCCAGCAGCTGGATGAAGTCAAAGCAATTAATCTGCAGATGTTCCAGAAAATCCAGGTAACCTCAATGTAATATTTTTCATAGCTGGTGGTTAACTTATGTGCATATTCCACTTACCCCATCACTGTGATGTGAGCTGTCCTGAGTTTATTTATAAAATTATTTTTGAAACACAAATCTGACCTGCGAGTTGAAACTGTGTTACAGTGTCAATAAAAACTCAAAAAGCACCCAGTTCACGTTTATGAAACAGGAAAAATGAATAGGGGTAACTGATCAGTAGAGCCAGCATAGAGCAACAACTAGGCTAGAGCAGAGCGCCATAAGTGTACAGAGAACACTTGAGTTTTAGGTTTCTGATAAGAGGCCATTTTGGGAGCAATGCTCGCATGCTATTCTCACAAATTCTCATCATTTAAATTCTTCTTAATAAATAATGGGTACGCACACTATGAAAAATATCCAGATAAAATATAAGTCGAAAATCTGATGCGTGGAAACATTGTTTAGCTTTCTTTTTTCCATGGTCTATGATAGTGATATTCAGTGCTGCAATTATGTTTCTGGCTTCTGACTGCAATTATCATGCTTGTCAAGGGGCCTTAACAGTAATTTCCTCTTTTGCAAAAAAAAATGTTTTGACCACAGATGTCCCAAACCTTGGGCGAATTGTTCTAGACGATGAAAACAGAAGGCTTGTGAATAGTCTATTTTAACGTTTATGTAATGACATGTTTCCAGCATGTGCTGCTATAGAACACATGCTTTGCATGTTCCTGCTGTTTAGTGTTGAGCATAGACGTAAGTTGTTTTTATTCAAAATAAAGGTTTCAGTTTTGAGGTAACATGTGGGCCGTCCCCTGAAATCCACAATGCATCTGGAGATAGACTCCATCAGCATCTGGTTTGGACATATTTTTCGAGGGCTCAGTTTAGACATTTTCGTGGTCCCTCCCCCGGAACCCACGATGTCCGTGTGGTACAGGGTTTAGCAAACTTTGAGAAAACCTGTGTGATGGTGAATAAATCAATGTCTGTGTCTCGGACGTAAAAAAGGAGATTGTCAGCGTGTAGGGGCCACAATGTGAATGGTCCCCTGTACTGGTAGTCTCCACGTGGCCTCAAGGAGGCGCAGCGGGCTGCCAAAGGTTCCATGGCCATAGCAAATAACTGCAATAAGGGACAACCCTGATGAGTGCCTCTACCTACAGGCCGTGGTGCAGAGATATACTTCCCAGTTTTACCCAGGCTGAAGGGGCAGAGTATAGAAATTGTATCCATTTCCACCTGTACGGACCTATACCGAATAGGATCCAGCACTTTGTGCATATAATCCCAATGTAGGGACTCAAAAGCTTTCTCCAACTTCAATGAAATACAGCCCGCATTGGGAAAGGAAGCTTCCAATTCACTCCTAATATGCCATAGCCTGTGAAGGTTTGAAGAGGTGTTTCGACCTAATATAAAGCCCTCCTGGTCATTGTGAATTAACTCCGGTAGTTAAGGCAATAATCAACATACAAGCAATTTGGTAGAAATCTTATAGTCACTATTTAAAAAATAGAGAGCAGACGATACAATGCCAAGTCCATTGGATCCTTGTGGGGTTTTAATAATGTAGAGATGAGTGTGGCATTAAGGGTAGGGGTAAGGGAGCCTTTAGAAAAGATGGCCTCTTATAATATCAACAATTGAGGTAGGCCATCTGTACCTGGGACTTTACCTTTAGGCAGAGCTTTGAGTCAAGAGAATCTCAAGTTCCATAATGGGCATGTCAAGGGGCATTCGGGTCTCTCGGGTTAAACGAGGAAGTGGAATTTGGGTAACAAAACTATCAAACTGACCTGTGGAGCAGTATAAAAGTCCCAGTAGTAATTGTAAAAGGCAGCATTGATCGATGTCTGGGTGCGAGCTGTGTCCCCAGAGGGGAGAGAGATAGTGGATTAGAATCAGGCAAGGGGTGAGAAACCAAACGTGCCAGCAAGAAGCTAGATTGGTCTCCCTCATTGTGGATCCTAGCTAGGTAGGCAGCACAGTCTTGGCGCCTAAGTAGTTCAGCAGTATCAAAGAACTTAACTTGTGCCTCGCACAGCTCACCCGCTCTGTCAGGGGAGACCACCACAGCTCGTTATAGCTCTGTCAGAGTCGACTCTGCCTGCTGGATATCCAGTGTAAGCACCCTGCGGGCACCCTCTGTGATTTTTTTAATGCAAAGCCCGTTTGTGATCTTAAAAGTTTCCCACTCCACCAAACGGGAGGAGAAGGTTCCTGTATTCTCTTGAAAGAAGGTGTCAATGTGTTGGTACACTGTCTGGGACGTCTAATATCGTAACAGACAAATAGGAATCGGTGGAGAAGGAGCGCCCCATTCCAACGTCGTACAGAGAGGGTTATGATCTGATAATATTCGGGTGGTAGTGAATGTAGGTCACTGCGTTATGGTGGTCCATTTGGGAATGTAATTTGTGGACCAAAGAGTAAAAGGAAAACTCACTGCGTGTTGGATATCGAAGACCCCACTTGTCATCTAGGGCCCAGTGAGTCAACCACTGCCAGAGCATATCTGCATCAAGAGACACTGGAGATTGCAGTAGGGGAGGTGTCGAGATGAATGCCCAGAACTGAGTTGAAGTTCCCACCAATGACGCATAGGGCAGTCGGCCAGACTACAAGTAAGGTTGTTAGTTGAGTCCAAAAGGCCAATTGTTCTGAGTAGGGAGCATACACAACACCTATGGTCCATGGGTGGCCACGGAGGGAACCATGATGGAATACAGAGTGGCTGTCCGGGTTGATATGTACCGTGTCCAGCCTGAAAGGGACTCCCACTCTAATCCATATTACAACTCCTCTAGGGTAGGCAGGGAAGCCTATGACCTGGCCCCACTATCTAGCCTGCAGTTGGGAGACTTCCCCAGTGGTCGAGTGAGTTTCTTGTAACAGATCAATGTGTGTATGCTAACAGAGCAGTGCTGCATGTACCCTTTAACGTTTTTCCAGGGAGTTCATCCCCTGACGTTCCATATAATTAGGTTATGTGAGTCAGCGAATTGGTAAAGTAGAGGAGCTGTGGTCAGTGTTGGGACCAAACCAGTGTAGTGGAGAGGGAACCTATGTGTACTGGATATAGCTGGGAGCGCCTGAGGGTGCACATCGCTACAGTTGCTCAGACAGAAACAAAAGACTAATGGGATGTGAAAGGTAGCCCCTCTGGACAAAGCAAAAAACCACTGTCCAAACACAAAACTGAAACTTAACACAAACATGACAACGAGGCAAAGAAAAAGGGAATGGAGGAGAAAACGAGACAATAGCCATTTCCCAGACTTTATGGGCCAGACTTTAGGGTGTCGTAGCGATTGCAGCATGGGATGTCCAACCCCTCCAGTGGTGCAGAACGAAAAAAGGGGGCTAGTAGGCCCACTCATGTAATGGGGACCAAAGTATGGTGAAACTGCGGATTCACTGACGTGGCCCCCCCAGGCAGGGTAGGGGCCACAAATACCAACATATTTGAAGGCAAAAGTTGTCATGGGGTAGTCGCATAGCCTGTGATGTAGGTTGGTCATAGTTAACAAGAGTCCGCCTAAATCAGCAATAGACTGCACAGTGAATAGTGGCAATGAAGAAGTATCGGAGCCAAGTTCCTCTGAGGGATTCTCTCCTGAGATAGTTGCCTCCGATGAAAGTAAATGTGGCGATGCCGAAAGTCTCTGCAGGGAGGCTGCTGTTGCGACTGCAATGTGCTGCTCCCGCTCACTCTGTAAAAATGTTGGAGTGCCACGCCATGATCTGCGGCCATGTAGTATCTGGACCTTAGTTATTTGATCCAGTTTGGAAGCAGTTGGGGAGGGAGATCGGGGGCGACAAGGCGCTTGTTTATCAAAAGCCTCCACCCAGTCTCATGCTGCCTCCGGCTGTGTGAAAAAATGGGTATGCTGGCCATGAGAGTTGCGTAATTTGGCAGGAAACATTAAGGTGCATAAAAGGACCAGTTCTCGCAGTTTCTTCTTCACCTGCGTAAATTATGCCCTTTGACGCTGGACCCCAAGTGTATGATCTAGAAAGAACATATTGTTGTGTTGCCAAGATAGACGATACCCTTCTCACTGACAGTCGTAAGGATTGCATCTTGGTCACAATAATTCAATAGTCTCGCAACAATAGGTCGGGCGGGGCACCGGGAGGGGAGGGTGCCAAGTCGGAACCCTATGTGCATGCTCCAGCACAAAATGCAGGGAAAGCGCAACCTCTTGTTTAATCCAGTGTTCAAGAAATGCAGCTGTGTCGCTCCTCTCCGCCCCCTCTGCCATGCCTACATTCCAAACATTATTTCGGAGGTAGCTGACCTCCGCATCATCCCGTTTGCTCTCTGCAATGGGTATCCATTCTAGAATCGACTGTGTTTGTTCCACTGTATGTTGGGTGGAGGGTCCAAATCAGCTATGGCTTGGGTATTCGCATGTATTCTGTTTGCTGGTTTTCTCTGAGGATCGCAAAGGCGTTAGTGAGAGTTGAATTTGGTCTCAAAGGCCTCCGAAGAGTCCGCAATGGCCACCAGTATTTTGTCCAACTTATCAGTGGGAGAAGCCCCCATAGGGCATGGGTCGTCTCCACAAGGGACTCCGTAGTAGCCATCATTGTTGCTCTTCGCTGTGAACCAAGGGACAAGGAGGGGCGAAATACCCGAGGTTGGGGGTCTGGTGGCTGGGTTCTCGGTCGATTTATGCTTCTACCTCATGTACCCATGCGAAGTTCGAAAAGTAGGTGCTGAGGAGTATCTCGGTTAGGCAGGAGACTCAACGGGGTACTCGCATAGTCCAGGGTTCAAGGACCCGCCTCACCCATATTAATCCTGAGCATATATGAGTGGGGGCAAAAGCAGTCCCAACCGTAATTGCAATGTGGAGCTTGCTGTCTCCCACCCTGGGCCCCCTGTTCGGCTCCAGCATAGGGCCCAATCAGCCAGTGTCATCCAGGGCGTTGGGGATGTCTCCAGCCACTAGGCAGTCGAGCCGTCCTGCCCAAACTAAGCGCCCTCTGAGGACTCTGTTTCCACCTGCAGGAAAGGGGCTCCCGGTGTCTCTTCAGTCCCAAAACAGGTCTAAGTTGCCGGCCGGGCCACGGAGCCACAACTCTATGGCCTCGCCAGCCTACGCTCTGCCTAGCCATTGACCAGTGTGCAGAGCCTCATCCTCAGAGGGTCCGGCCTGATCCTGGGTAGACCGCTGCAGTTGCCTGGGCGTGGAAGCACAGAGCCAGCAGCCTATTGCTCCATCGCAGCTCCCAGGCGCAGAGGAGGTACCTTTGCAGATTGTGCCTCAACAAAATGCGCTCCCTGGCTCCCCAGCCGCCGTAGTAGATGATAGTGGATGATGTTGAGCCCCTGCACAGCAAGGATTTAGGCAGATGGTGGCGGGGGTCGAGGAGCCTCCCTAACTCACGTCCGATATGTTCGGCGGTCCTGCCACGCCCCTAACTTCCCAATCCTTTTTCCAGAACCACAAATGATCGTGTAAATAGTTTTACACACTCTAGATGGAAAAAATCTCTCCAATATTACATTAAAAGTACCAAAACTTAGAAAGACTAAGACTTTGTATCTTTTGGTCAGTCACACTTAGGCTTTCCTGGCTGCAGGTGTCTGTGTCCCTCAAAGTCCTCTTTGGGTCAGTAGAAGGCCAGCAGCAGCTGGACTACCGATCTCCATACACAGCGGGTCCAATGGTATCCTTTGGTGAAGACTGGTGTTCCTCTTTGGCAACCAATCTGTGCTGAGACGACACTTCTGAGTCGATGAGACTTGGGGCCAACTTTTGGCGATCGAGGATCGGTCTCTTGCGGCGCCTAGTGGCAGTCAGCTGCGATTCGCAGAAAGTGGCTACTGACTTACCAGAATGGGCTTCTTCAGCTTTGATGGCCCTGGTGCTGACTCTTGAAGTCACTTCTTTAGTCTTAGGCTCGGGAGACACTTTTCCATGAGCCAGGAGCCCCAGGCACAGTCCTCTCTTTGCTAGCCCAAGGTACGGCAGGTGTAGTCCAGCAGTCCTTCTTTGATCCATTCTTCAGTTCCGGCGTGATCTGAGGTTCAGGGTGCCATATTTATGCCCAGAAAGTGCCCTGGGGGGAAGATACAGTCACTAGCAGACGGACTACCAGGACCCCTCCTGCCCTGTGACGACTTTTGGTCTATGTATGGCATCTAGCAATCCCAGAGTGCACTATTCTGCCCACTCCCAAGATGTCTGAACTCTTCCTTGGATGCTAGGAGCTTGTTAGCCCACCCTAGAGATGTGGCTACCTGTGGGCTACACACCCATGGGAAAACCAGTTTGAGCACTGGTCCCCCGTTTGTTTCCACTGCCAGCCTGACTACCTGAACAAAGGCACAACCCCTCAGGAGTGTGATCGGCATTTGCTCACCAACAGCGGGTTCACCATTGAAGCTTGCCTTTTGGGCCAACACCCTTAGTGGCTTCCTGCAAGGGGGAGGTAACATATATTCCTGTTGCATGCTTCTATTGCTTCTGAGCCTGGGAATCATTAGCACAACTCCCCAGGAGGGCAGAAGCCTGTCTGGTGGCCAGCAGGTGTGCGAGGCCACTGGACAACAGAGTGCAACCTTCTAAAAGTTGCCTTTCCTTAATAGTGACATTAAATTTGACTTGGGTATCAAGTCGGGTTTAATGCCACGATTAATTTGATACCTTGAACTACCCATTTTAGTAGTCCCATTCAAAGGTTTGCTGGGCTGAGGGGTCAGCTGGTAACTCGGTCTAACATTTCTACACCAAAAACAGTAATTTGAAGTGTTGCTGTCCGGGCATTTGAATGTGTCCTTGTGTAACGCAAAGTGTGTATATATATATATATTCCACGAAGCCTCTGTCCAAAGCCCTGTTTTACACACTGCTTCCCCACAGCCAACAGAAGAACGGCACAAGGAAATCCTTTTTGACAAGGCGCTTTATTAGGCTTCAAAAGCTACCATGCGTCATGGAGCAAATAACCAGCAAGGTGCATATTCATCCACAGACAGACCTATATATATATATTAAAAGCATTTCTCCTACCTAATATTATACAGCTCCCTGCCTCATGGCTCCATCGGCCTTTCTTAGGGGAGACTTGCGTATATTGTTAAGGGAGGTAGCAGGTTTGCCATTGGTTTAAATGGCAAAGTTGAACAAGCAGTTCAAAACTGCTCTTCCAGGCTGCAGTAGCAGGCTGGGAGCCATTTTGTACTTTGTCCCACGCAGGGTGGCAAAACTAGTGCTGCAGCCCTGCGGTTGGGACACTCTGTCTTACATGCCCTGGGTACCCTTGGTACCATATACTAGGGACTTATAAGAAAGTCAGCTAATGCCAACTGAGGGGTAGTCAATTCCACATACATTTTGTAAGGGGTTAGAACACCGTCACTGAGGTCTGATTAGCAGGCCTCAGTGCACTCGAAGTTGAAAAACTAGCAGCATCAGTCCAAACTTTGGGGGTGATCATGCAAAAAGAGGCATTTCCTTACATAGTATATATGCACTGTCCTGTTTCGCATCACCACACCTACTTACTCACCCATATGGGTAAGACACAATTTAAGGTACAGTCCAAGTCCTGGTGCATTTTAGGTTTCAGAAGAGAGATCACAAGTTACTTGGAAACTACTTGAAAACTGAAACCTTTATTTGATAAAGATTGATAACTGTGCTTTCTTGAACAAGTGCAGTGGAAATGTTTCTTAATCTTGCCCTTGACTGATTAGATAAAAGGGTATACCTCTATTTATTACAGACCATCTACTTTTAGGCTTTTAAATCAAAACTTTGGAGTACCAACAGCCCCTACCTGAAGCTTGAATTGCATAAATAGCAATTAATGCTAAGAAGAAAAATTGCATTATATATTCTCTATTGTCAGTTGTAATGGTCTCTACGTCAAGAAAATAAAAACAAGCAACTACAAGGCCAATAGATCTGGTTGTTTTTATATGTGAAAGGTGCTTCTTCATAGATTGGCTAGTTTGTGTTTGGTAGTGTTTATAGGTGAGCAGGTGAATGCTAGAGTGAGTCAGCTGTTGGAATATTAGATTGATTTGATGGGTGCAAGAAAGATGGAGTGAGTGGTTGACTGGATGGGAGCATGATGGATAGATGCATGGCGGGGCAAATGCATGGGTAGATGGCTGCATTAGCAAACAAGTGAATGATGAATGAGTGAGTGCACAGATCATTAACTGAGTGAAAGCATAGATAAATGTAGGGGTACGTTGATGTTCTGGATGGATGGGTGTTAGCATAGGCTAGGGATGTGGCTTGCTATTAACAGAGTAAGGAGCCTTCACTCACTAAATATGTGTAAAACCTTCCATACATAGCCTAACTTGCATGTAACTGCTAGTGCCTGCAAATGGATGCCTATAGTATGCCACTAATTACCATAATGATGCTAGAGCCAGCATTATAATTCCAACTCGAACATTATGGCAGAAGTGCATGCCATTTTGCCCAGTTATGTCATTAATTGCCACCTTTCTAGCAATAATTATGAGTATAATTAAGGGGTCAGCAGGGGCCATCAAACCATTGGAGTCTGCAATATGTAAAGAACTAGCACTATTATGCCAGGGGTTGGCACCATCATGGATACAATATGTGAGTTGGAGGGGTCACCGTATGCCACAAGTTGCTGGGATGCTGCTTTCACACTCTCCATCTCTTTCTCTCTCCCTCTTTCTCTCTCCCTCTTTCTCCCTCCCTCTCTCTCTCTCTCTTAATCACTCAGGAATAGCATTTCTTCCAAAACTTGATCTTGCATAATTGTACATGGTTGACATATTCCCAGTCATAAGACTGGGCGCACTTAGTAATCATTGTTAACATAGCAGTTCACACATTAAAACAGCATATTCACCTAATTTTGTGATCTGAGTCTTGGCCAGTGAGGCGGCTCAGAGCTTGAACTCCCCACAGAGCCTCCAGTTGTCAGATTTTCTTCCGAGTATTAAGCTGACAACAAGGAATTCTCTGAGCTCTGGGTCTGGTATTCAGATAGCTCTTATTTTTGCATTTGTCTAATTAACCCTCTCCCTGGATCCTTTATCAACTGCAGCTTGTAGGAGCTAAGCAGATTTCTGCCCATTTTCTACCTGTATTTGTAAGCCCTAGGAGCATCATCATCATCCTCATCATGAAGAGTGAGGCACCTTTCCACCTTAGGACTCGCTTCAGGCCTTGTGCCTCTTATAGGGCAAGGATAATTTATACAGAAGGCACCCCACACAAAACACATTTAATGCCTCCACAAGCCCTAACACGTTCCAAAAGACTTGTGATACCCTTGGGGACCACCACACTCCTTAATGGCATATACCCCACTCCTCACATGTTGCACCATTTTTGTAGCAAGGATGTAATCCTCTGTAAGACAAAAGGAGTAATGTTTATCGGCCTCTGAAGACAACTTACCAGCATCACATGACCCGCTATATTACATACACCCAGTAGACTTTACAGTGTCATGGTCGTGGAGTTTTCTTTCCTGATCCTTCATCACCAGGGACTGAGTAACTTGTCAAGTTTCTTTACCTGATTCCTTGACATGCTTTGCTCAAGCAAAATTGGAAGCATTTCCCCTGGTAGATCGTTCAACTGGCACTACAGGCAGCTGACTTCTGATAAGGGGTGTTTGATGCTTGGTGAGTGTTTAAGGAATTGTTTAAAATCGTCAAAGGAAAGTTTTATTTAGCGTATTTTTTAAAGAGAAAAGTTCACAAGTCTCAGTGTGGTGTTCTTTCACGTACCTTTCTTGATCATATGCCATAGTATTAATTATTTAACTTCAGTTTTCCCCAAAAATCTGTCAACAGAATGCTGAAACTACATTACATCAGAAAAGTGAAATTATAGCTTCCTTGGAAGCCAAAGCAAATCAGAATGGATCTGCATCAAAACAACTAGAAGAAACGTAAGTTTTAATGAGCAACCAATATGTAAATAAGAATTTCTTTCTTTTACTTAACCCTTGCAAGAAATGTCTTTAATTATGTGATTGTGTGTCCGTTGTATAATGTAAATGTCTAATGTTGACATATTACCTTTTTTATGAGGTGTTCTTTTTCACTATTTAAGGGCAGAATTTGTTGTAGCGAGTTTCACTTCAGCTATCCTAGCGTTGATCTGTAGTGCTTCGCTTCCATTATCGTAGGACTGAATGTCATATTCTTTTTATTTTTCAGTTTAAGACATTGGTCGTATCGGCACATTTTCCACCATTAGATGTTTAATAGATTCACAAGTTTGAATCATTCTCCGTCGTCAGGTTAGGAATCTGTTGTAATTTTAAACAACAATAAACTGTCTTAAAATAGCCATATGACCAAATAACAGTGTTTATTTAGTAGCACATTCACCTTATTTAAAATGTGCCCATACGTCAACCAGCGAGGTAAATGTGCTCAGCGTCATACACCTCCTAGATGCCAAAATAAGTTGGATTTCTACAGCATATTGCTTGGAGAAGAAATATAGAGCGCCAGCAGGGCAGAAACGTGCCTCATGGGTCACCAAAACCAGACTTTCAGTGATGCTGCAGCCTAGAGACTATCCAACAAACCCGGTCACCTGTATCTCTACCCCTCCAGATAAGCATGGTATACCTGATTCCAATAGACCGGAGCAGTGAGGCGAGGTTGATAGTCTAAGAAAGAGCAAATGCATTGGCAGCGATTATCAACACTGCTAGGGGTGCAGGCCAGGATTCTTTACATACCCTTTGATGGTAACATCTTATTCGGAAAGCACATCAACTAAGCCTTACAGAACGTCAAAACAGACAGACACTATCCGCTTCCTGGGAGCCTTGCTGTTCAGGCATTCTTTGGGGTATCCCTTTTGAGGCACCAGGAAATCCCAGTTGTATACGAGTGCCTCCTCTCAGTATGGCGGTCTGAGCAGACAGAGCCACCCTTATTGACATTACAGTTACAATCAGGGATATTTCTCAAGCAGAGGTCAACAGTGAAAGCCATGCCAAAGATCCCTAGGTAAAAAGAGGAGCCTCTCCTTTATCTTCACTAGACGACTCCAAGGCCATGTGATTCACTGCTCCTGTCCACACCATTAAACTCCTTTCGAGCCAAGGGAAGAATCTCATATTTTGCCTCTGAATAGGTGAACATCCCATCCAACCGTTGGGTACTTCAGATGGTGGATCAAGACATACCCTGCAAACGACATCATATGCACCTTCAAGAACTACAAGAGGAGATCCTACAGCTTCTTCTCATGAGAGCCATACAACAGGACCTCAAGCACAGAGAAACTTATTTTCAGTCTCAATTCTTCTTAATAAAGAAGAAAATGGGTGGTTGGAAACAAAACATTTTGAGCCTTCGCAAACCGGCTCTGTTGACGAGGCTTGATGGGCAATGTGTGAACATCTCTGCCTATGCCTTTCCACTGTTTCACACTTATCCTCACAGAATTGAGGAAGACTTAATTGTGATAGTATCAGCATGGCCCTTACCAGGGCTGGTACATCGAATTGCTCAGACTGTTAGACGTTCTCTGTTAGTTCTGAAGATTCATCATACCACAATCTCAAATCACTTCGCCTCACAGCCTCCTTCCTGACCATCTACCAACAAGATATCTAGTATAAAGAGGAAGAGCTTTTGCATATGGTGCAGTGGTAAAAGCATGAATGCTATTTCGATACAGCCACATCAAAATATGGCATATCTCCGGAACCCGGCTAAACAAGGCTTGAAATGCATCTCCATGAGGTTCCTTGTGGCTGCCACATTCAGTTTCAGAAGGACAATTGATGGACAGACTATCTGATCTTTCCCATCTGAATATCTGTCATGTGTCTACATGAAAGGACAGGCACATGCAGCCTGTATAACTTTCTGTTATAACAAAGCTAAATGCACTCTAGAGGATAAAGTGACTTTGTCACTGTACAAAAAGCATGTCCATGACAGCAACACTCTGCATGCAGGAGTCTCTCTCCTGGACATCTGTCACGCAGCAACATGAAATAACAGGTACATGTTTATGAAACACTACTGCCGGCGTTTGAATACAGCAGCAGACTCTTCAGTTGAGCATGCAGTCCTTTGGAAATTGTTTCATTAAAAGATGAGCCTGCTTACCACTTAATACAAGATTTATTTGACTGCTCACTATTTTGAATGTCGCATGTGAATCTATAAAAGATCTAATTTCTTACCTTTAACTCCAGGTCTTCAGCTTTGGTATCTTTCATAGATTCACATGTGACCCACCCTCCTCCCAAGCTCACTTCCTGAATGTTTATGTTGTTCACATGTGTTATGAAATCTGAGTTATGGCAGCATCAAAGGGGACTATAATGCACAGCTTAGTAAACTCACTGGCTGAAGTTCAGGGGATTTCAATAGAGGTGAATAGTCTACCAAAACAACACTGTTGTTTGGGACTAAGACTATTTCATCGCTGTTTATCACCACTTAAAATTACCCGAAATTCCCAGACTGACAACGGGGAATAATTTGAGCACGCAAATCTTTGATAGATACCAACTCTGGAAAACTGGGGTTACAAGAAATCAACAAATTTCTGGAAACTGAATGCAGCACTGACATGAACACATTGATGCAAGGCGTATTGTATTTAAAGTGCATTATAAATTAATGGACTCATAATTGCATCTAATTGTTAGGGATATCAACATGTTACATGGTTTTGCAGCTTTCACTTGTCGTGCATGCTAATTATACATGCTAGTTCTTTGGAAGCCAGTTGTAAAAGGTAAGGTATCACATGGTCCCCTGCCATCATCAGTAGTCTGGACATAGCAGTTACTAGTTCCTGAGTGGTGTTTCACCTATCCTACAACACAAGTGCAGCTTTAATTATTACCCCAGCTTCAGCTTGCAGCTCAAGACCAATATTCTCAGTGAACTCTTTAAAGAGACTTTCAAGTGCATGCTTCAGCCATTTACTAACATTTTCTGTTGAGATTGACAATTTACCTACCACATCTCCTTTTTAAATCTGATAGAATCTTAAGAAGGATTTGGTTTAACCCATTTGCACTCTTCTACTCCTAACATAGGAGACTCCCTCTACTCCGTACTGGTGGATAGGAGGGAAAATGTAAGAAATAGAAGTATGAATTGGCAATGGGAGTCAGTAGGGACTACATGATATATAAGGCTTGACCTTCACAAGGGACAAAAGATTCATATTAGGAGTCAGTTTATACTGATAATGTCTGTAACTCACTCAGTGGATGCAGTTGCTGCACAGGGGTGATAACATTGCCTCGATCACACCATGGGCCAACTTAAAGTATCTGGTATTTATTACAGTATTTACTACCTTCACATATTGTAATAGGGTGTAAAAATATGGGTGAGCTAGCTAGCAAGCCCAATCAAGTGAGCCGAAGAGCTTAGCCTTTCCATCTCTCCCTCAAATTATCTCCCATTAGTCCCATTGGTATACGAGGGGTCAAAAAATTAAGTGCTCATTGTCCCCTATGTGCAACACTTTATTGTGATTATTTCTTTGATCATGTGAAAAGTTCTGGAACTTGCTATAAGAACTGAGGCAGACAAAATACTCTAGTCATTTCCTATGAGGAAGGGCACAATGACTTGCTATTACTGCTTTTCAGTGACAACAGATCAGATAGTATGAACATGTTAGGATAAAAAAGAAACCGTGGTACAGATGTGATGTTATTAGCCAAATAGTGGCCTAGAGTTGAAAGCAGTGGACCTGTGAATAATATAAAACTATTACAGCTATGCCTAGAAATTCCTATTTGAGTGTGTAACTTAAATGCAGTAGAAATGCTTGACAAGTTCTTCAACATATTTGGGGATATTCTATGGTTGTCCTTGAAGTAACAATCTATGACTTTATAGTTTGCCTTTCCCTTTATAGAAGGGGACCAACACTATGTAAACCAATATTTCATTACTCCAAAAGCATCAGTCTGATCTAAATTGATTGGTCACGTCCTCTCAGAACAAAATTAAATGTGGCTCCTAAAGTGTATCTATCTTATTGGTCTTGTTAATTGAGGAGTAGCTTGAGCTTCAACGTGCAGCAAGCAAGAGGCCTAAAGTCCAGACCTATGCTCGCTACATAAGGAGAATCAATAGACAAAACTGAAATACTATTGAAATGCTTAAGCCAACACTTCTGTACGGCCAGGGTTATTATCACCCTTCTTCCAAAAGAGTAGTTCATCATTTCTTGGCTGGTGTGTGCCAAGGGGACTAATCTTAGAGAAGTCAGTTTGGGCTTGCCTTAAAATGCTGTCGGGCCTGAACCATAGGGAAAGGTTCCTGTGGGACTGTATGGCTGTGGAAATTAATGGTTTCATATACTATGCGGGCCTTAATGAAATATGAATTTTTCAAGTTCCTCGAAGTGGAGGTATAAAGCATTCAAATGATGTGGCAAAAACACAGACAAACATACTCAAGTCAATTATGTTGCATAATGTAATTCACTGCCTTACGTCCGAGAAATGGCAACATGCTGACAATTTGTCTTGAGTGTGGAATATAGATCCCCCCAAAAACACAGGTCCTATGAGATTCTACTCTCTTAGGGTATTGGTGGGAGGTATAACAGTGAGAGATGCAGTTTTCGTTAATCCTCAGATTCAATTTTTATTTTTTCCTCATATAAAATATGCCCCAACCTATTTTCATCTATTGTTCCACTTTCCTTGGGTTTGCTTTTTACATGATTAGGAGACCGGCAGTAGGAAATGATCACAGCCCATTCTGTCTGCAGATGTGTAAGATTTTGCCATGAGAAGTCCGTGGTGCCCTTACTTACTCTCCACTAATCTTTAAAACAATTGTAGAGGGTTGGGTAGGTCCAAGTCTGGTGTGGGTTGACCTCTCAAACCTAGCATTTAATCAGGGGAGGGTACTTGTAAGTTTCTTACATAAGTAGCAACTCAGTGTGATGTGCTCATGCAGGGCCGGACTGGCCATTCTGCCACTTTTACTGCATTTGCCCAGTGGGCTTCAGGGTAGTGGGCTGCTTTCTAAGTCAGATGGGCTGCCAAGACCCAACAATGGCCACATGGCCCTATTCTAGCCACTTTCTCCTTCAGCGTGTGACTGGTTTTAACATTTTTGCCAGGGCTGATCTTGGTTTCCAGTCTTGCCCTGTGCTTGCAAAAGAACTGTCTGCTGACAAGAATACTTAGCGGGATAGATTTCCTGGAAACTACGTGAGGTTGGATCCACTGGGCTGAATTTACAGAAAGTGATCGGTAGTGAGCTAAATCCTCCTGATTAAAGCGATACTTTGGTGACAAGAGAAGCACAAATCATTATGCATCTCTGTATTCTCCAAGCCAAGTCTAAGCTAAGAGGATAAGATAAATCAGTTATTCAATTTTTGTTCTTTTGATCAATTATGTGTAGGTTTTAGGATTACTTGTAAGATCATGTTTAGTTATATTTGGGATAAACATTATATATTATTTTGAAAATCCAGTGTGCGGCTAGATTTCCTAGGTTGACCTAAAATATTGTTTTCAGATCGTGAAAGCAAAGTTAAAGAGAGCTACTCGTCAAAGAGACTGGAGATGATGTCCTTCATGCCATTTGCCCACACTTGTAACAACGAACAATGTCTACACAAAGACTGCTATTCATAAAATTAATCTTTAATCTAAGAGATGAACACGTTAGAGTTACTACAATCTAAGAATTTGCATCAGTGACTATATCTGACTCCTAGTTATGTATACCATGCCCAGTTTACTGAGGATCAATTGGGTGCCACTGTTTTAAATTAGACCCGAAGAAGTTCTGTGAGAAGGAACAAAACACGATGGCTGTTTCTTTTCATGCATAACAATATTTGGAAAAATAGAATAAAAAATGTTTTGACAAAAACCTTTATAAAAAAAAAAATGAATAACGATTTTGTGAAATGAAACAACAATCAAGAATGCACAATGAAGGATTTTTTTTCTAAGACTCTTCATATAAGCAACTTATGGGTTTAGTTGAATATACTCTATTCAAGTGCCTCTCGTATTGAAGGTAGATAATGCTAATGCACTAGGAAATAATATGGCTCAGCTTTGTGATATAGTATTGTCTTTATTGGTTTTGAAAGTGCCTCAGTGAAAGTTGAGCTTGTTGGGTAGTGAGTGTTATATAGAATTTTCATCATGGAATGTATGGAACTGCTTTTCTAAGGGCATTTATGTATCTGTCATATTTAAAATGCCATCAATGGTATTCTAAACCTGTACCATAATAATGCAACAAAACAATAGGTTCCTTCTGCACAATTTGATGACCTATTTAAATCCGATTTTAAAGTAGCGCTTGCTCTTAATATTGACTATCTGAAAGAAACACGTAGTGATAGATTCCTTACCTTAGAATTACCCCCAGGCGTCAGACTGGATCCGGAAAGTTTTCATCAGCAGTAACCCTGCGCGTCAGAAGGTGGCGTCGTGCGGCTCCACGTCCGTCGTTGGCGTCGTGGTCGCCGAGATGACGTTGCGGCAGCTATTTAGACGCCGCCCTCGCGCGCTGACGTCAGTTCTTTCTTTTTCTGCGCCAGCAAGCGCAGATCCGGAGAGAGCGGTACCCCCAGTCATTTTTTGACTGAGTTTTTGGAGGCTTTTGTCTCTGTTTTTTCGAGTCGTTCGACTCCTGGTGCCGTAGGGATGCCCGGCTTCAAGTCTTGCGGGGACTGTCATCGCATGATGTCGGTGACGGACCCGCACCACGTGTGTCTCTACTGCCTGGGGCGCGACCACGACCCCAAGTCATGCCCCGACTGCCGGGCCATGGCGCCGAAGGCTTTGCGGGAGCGGTCCCGAAAGTTGCTTGAAGTCCGGCAGTCGGCTCCGCGCCGCTCGAGGTCCCGGTCCCTTGGGAGGTCGAGGGACCGATCGCGGAGCCATCACCATCGTTCGTCGGGATCGAAGTCTTCGCACTCGGGGGCAGGTAAGGCGAAGCACGAAGTCGAAGAAGCGCCATTGCGCTCCGACTTCCCCTCGCGCGACGTGCCTGAGGGTGCGGGTGGTGCCTCCCCCGCGGCTCTGGCGGAGCCTACGCAGTCGCCGTCGGCCTACCCGCCCTTCCCGGGTCCGTCGGCGACTCCGGCCCAGCTGCAGGAATTTCTGTCCTGTCAGCCATGGCCTGCCTCTTTGGGCCGTCGGGTCCCGCCGGCGCGCCTTCGGGCCCCGTGGGCCCGACTGGGGGTCCTCAACCCTTCACTGTTGGCGGCTCCGGCCCCGGCACCGCAGGGCCCCCATGGATCCAGGCCTGGATCCCGGTCGACACCCGTTGACCTTGTAACACCTCCACCAACGTCGACCCCACCGGCACCACCTCCGACGTCGCCCGTGGCACCGGACGACGTCAGCCCCGGTTTCAGCCTCGATGTGGACACGGAGCCGGAACGGCGTCGCTCGACGCCGACTCCGACGCCGATGGGACCCTTCTTTCCCTATGTCCAGCCTCCGTATTTTCGGCCTGTACATCAGCCTTTGGAGGAAGGGGAGGACTGGGAGGGGTCTGAGGACCCTCTCGCAGCTCAGTGCGAGTATGACCCGGACTGGGCAGAGGAGCTGGGGGATGCCAGTGGTCTTGACACCTCACCTGACCTTGGCATGCTAACTCCTCCTACCGTGGTTACGGAGGAGGGTGCTAGTTACGCAGTGGTGTTGCGTAGGGCGGCTGAGCCTCTACACCTCCAACTCCCTACCGTGGCCGTCAGGACTAACTTCCTGAAAGAAGTGCTTCAGCCGGTGGCTACCTCTGCGGAGCCACTGCTGCCCTTTAATGATGCACTTTCTGACGTTCTTTTGGGCACCTGGTCCAGGCCCAACACAGGGGCTCCTGTGGATAGGAACGTGGCCCGACGCCATCGCCCGGCCCAGGGCGACCCCCTTTTCCTCTCCCAACACCCCACCCCTGAGAGCTTGGTTGTCCAAGCCTCCACGTCCCAAAGCGCATTCTCTACCGCACCCCCGGATAGGGAATCCAAGAGACTAGAACAGTTTGGGAAGAAGATTTTTTCTTCCGCCAGTTCAGGGCTGCGGTCTGTGAACACCGCATGCCTCTTGGGCCGTTATTCCCACTCTGTGTGGGATACGGTGGCGCAAGTGCTGCCTCACTGTCCGGAGGAGGCCCGGACAGTGCTCTCTCAGGCTATTGCTGAAGGGAGAGATGCAGCCAAGTTCACAATTCGATGAGGCCTTGACACCGCCGACTTGCTGGGCAGAGCGATTTCAACGACAGTGGCGCTCCGTCGCCACGCCTGGCTGAGGACTACTGCCTTCTCTGGGGATGTCCAGAACACTCTCATGGACATGCCCTTTGATGGCATTCACCTTTTTGGCAAAAAGGCAGATAGTGCGTTGGAGCGTTATAAGGACTCACGGGCTACGGCCAAGTCCTTGGGCCTTTCGGCCCCTCGCCCTCCTCCGCCTTCTGCCTTTCGCTCCTTTCGTGGCCACAAAAGGTGCGCCTCGACACGTTCGCTTCAGAGCCACAGGCCTGCGCAGCAACAGTCTCAGCGCGGCCGCGGACGTGGGACCCGCCGAGGTGGGTCAGGGGGCCAGCGGGCGGGTCAGTCCACCTCCACCCCGGCCACCACTGCCTCCAAACCTTCCTAGTCCGGTCTTTCAGGCCCATCAAACGCCAGTGGGCGGCAGGATTCGCCATCACCTCCCCCACTGGTGCACCATCACTTCGGACAGGTGGGTTTTACAAATAGTCCGAAGGGGCTACTCCCTCCCCTTCAAGACTACCCCTCCAGCCATGCCACCCCAGTACCACCGCATGTCGGGGGATCACTTGGCACTTCTTCAACAGGAAGTCGCGGCCCTCTTGGCCAAGGGGGCCATCGAGCGCGTTCCTGCGCCAGAAGTAGGACGTGGTTGTTATTCCCACTACTTTCTGGTGCCCAAGAAGGACAAGGGCCTGCGTCCTATCTTGGACCTCAGGGACGTCAATCGCTTCCTCCGGAAGGAGAAGTTCAAGATGTTGACTCTGGCTCAGGTCTTGTCTGCCCTCGACCCTGGAGACTGGATGGTAGCGTTGGACTTGCAGGACGCATATTTCCACATTGCCGTCCTGCCGGCCCACCGGCGTTACCTGCGGTTTACGGTAGGCCACGAGCACTTTCAGTTTGCCGTGCTCCCCTTTGGCCTTACCAGCGCCCCTCGGGTGTTCACGAAAGTGATGGCGGTGGTCGCAGCTCATCTGCGCAGATCAGGAGTTCCAGTCTTCCCCTATCTCGACGACTGGCTGTTGAAGGCGGGCTCACCCCAGGCTGTCGTCTCCCACCTCCAGACTACGGCTGACCTCCTGCATTCGCTGGGGTTCTCCAATAAACGTGCCGAAGTCGCACCTGATTCCCTCTCAGAAGCTCCTCTTCATCGGAGCTGTTCTGGATACGACGCACTTTCGGGTCTATCCTCCCAAACGGCGAGTCCAGGATATTCAGGCTATGATTCCGATCTTTCAGCCTCTATCCTGGGTTTTGGTCAGGATGACCCTGAGGCTACTGGGCCTCATGGCCTCCTACATCCTGCTGGTCGATCATGCCAGATGGCATATGCGGGCTCTGCAGTGGGACCTGAAGTTCCAGTGGGCGCAGCATCAGGGGGACCTGTCCGAGTCCGTCCAGATCTCGGAGGGCACTGCACGACAGTTGCAGTGGTGGCTCACAAACCGGCATTGGGTCAATGGCAGATCCCTCTCCCTTCCCCAACCGGAGCACACAGTGGTGACGGATGCGTCCCTCCTGGGATGGGGCAGCCACATTGGAGAGGTGGAGATCAGACACCTCTGGTCTCCGGCGGAGTCCAGGCTCCATATCAACCTTCTGGAGCTTCGGGCGATCCAACTTGCACTGAAGGCATTCCATCCCTCTGTCAAGGGAGGAGTAGTGCAGGTGTTCACAAACAACACCACCGCCATGTGGTACTGCAACAAACAGGGCGGGGTCGTGGACCCTATGTCAGGAGGCTCTGCGCCTCTGGATATGGCTGGAACATCAGGGCATTTCCCTGGTGATTCAACACCTGGCAGGTTCACTGAACGCCAGGGCGGACGAACTCAGCCGCAGGTGCTTGATGGATCACGAATGGCGTCTTCACTTGGACGTGGCGCAAGGTCTCTTTCAACAGTGGGGAGAGCCTTGGTTAGATCTATTCGCCACCGAAGAGAACGCGCAATGTCAGCAATTCTGCGCGTTGGAGTTTCCAAGGCGGCACTCGCTCGGCGACGCTTTTTGTCGCGAGTGGAGTTGCGGTCTATTGTACGCCTTTCCGCCTATACCACTTCTGCCCAGAGTGCTGAAGAATATCAGGCGCGACCGGGCCCAAGTCATACTTGTGGCTCTAGACTGGGCTCGAAGAGTTTGGTATCCCGAGCTACTCAGTATGAGCATCGATCCCCCGATCCGACTGCCTCTTTGGGAGGATCTTCTGTCGCAGCAGCAGGGGACGGTCCTCCACCCGAACCTGTCCAGTCTCCACCTGCTTGCGTGGAGATTGAGCGGCGGCAGTTGATTCCTTTTGACTTGCCTCCTGAGGTTTGTAATTTCATTCTGGCAGCCAGGCGTCCCTCCACTAAGTTGGTATACGCCTGCAGGTGGAACATATTTGTGGCATGGTGCACAGCAAAGGCTGTGGATCCCCTTTCTGCCCCTCTTTCAGAAGTCCTTTTGTTCCTTCTTTCTTTGGCCCGCAGGGCTCTGCTCTGGGCACTATCAAGGGCTACCTTTCTGCTATTTCAGCCTTTCTCAGGCTCCCTGATCGGCCCTCTCTTTTCAAGTCCCCTGTTGTAAATAGATTCCTCAAAGGCATTACTCACCTTTTCCCTCCTATTCCTTTTGTGATGCCACAGTGGGACTTGAATCTGGTCCTCACATATTTGATGTGCGCTCCCTTTGAGCCTCTTCACAACTGTCCTCTACATCTATTAACTCTAAAGACAGCTTTCCTGGTTGCCATCACCTCCGCTAGGAAAGTGAGTGAGCTCCAGGCTCTTTCTTGTAAACCTCCTTTTCTGTCTGTCCATCTGGACAAGGTTGTGCTCAGAACCCGTCTATCCTTTCTGCCAAGGGTTGTCACTGCTTTTCACATCGGGCAAACCATCACTTTGCCCACCTTCTTTCCACCTCCGCATCCTTCCAGAGAGGAAGAGAGGCTCCACCGTCTGGACCCAAAACGTGCGCTCTCATTTTACCTGAACCGCACACAACAGTTCCGGGTGGATGACCAACTCTTTGTTGGCTACGTTGGCGCCAAGAAAGGTCAGGCCGTACACAAGCGGACTATCTCCCGATGGGTCGTCTTGTGTATTAAAGCCTGTTATTCTCTGGCAAAGAAGGAGCCTCCGTTGGGGCTGCGCGCCCATTCCACCAGGGCGACGGCTGCCACTACGGCGTTGGGGCGTGGTGTCCCCTTACAAGACATCTGTCAGGCAGCTACGTGGGCCTCGCTGCACACTTTTACTAAGCATTACTGCCTGGACAGCCAAGTCCGGAGAGACGGCTTCTTTGGCCGTTCTGTTCTCCGAGACTTCCTGGTGTGATCTTGGTTCGCAGACCCACCACCGGGGTTGGTATTGCTGGGGTATCTATTCTAAGGTAAGGAATCTATCACTACGTGTTTCTTTCAGATGAACAAGTTACTTACCTTCGGTAATGATATATCTGTAAGAAACATTAGTAGTGATAGATTCCTTACCGCCCCACCCATCCTCCCCGTTCTGCGAACTGATTTCTAGGGTTAAGGTCATCCCTTTCAGGGCCCTAGTTTCAAGACACCAGTGGTCAGTATCTTGCATGGCTCTGCGTTCCTGGCGCGGAAAGTCGTGTACAGAACTGACGTCAGGCCGCGAGGGCGGGGTCTAAGTAGCTGCCGCGACGTCATCTCGGCGACCACGACGCCAACGACGGACGCGGAGCCGCACGACGCCACCTTCCGACGCGCAGGGGTACTGCTGTCGAAAACTTTCCGGATCCAGTCTGACGCCTGGGGTAATTCTAAGGTAAGGAATCTATCACTACTAATGTTTCTTACAGATGTATCGTTACCGAAGGTAAGTAACTTGTTCATCACCTTTGTTGTGGCCTTGGTACAACTTTTGAACCAATATATTTTCACTTGGTGACTCTATAAAGTTACAACTAAAGTGGAAATTATACAAGGTGTGCCTCAAGAGTCCAAATCACTGCCGGGGAGGTAAATGACTTTTACACTATTCATTTCATTGCCTAGTGCTTTACGATTTCAATGGAAGTCCAAATTAATGTGTATTCTTTGTGTAAACATATTTTCATATATGTTCTGCTGAATAGTACCTTTTTTAATTTCAGAGTAAAACTGTCAGAAAAAGCCATGAAGGAAGTTGTTGAGAAGCATGAAAAGGCAAAACAAGAGTTTGGTGGCAAGATTCAAGCCTTGCAGCATCAACTCACAGAACTTGGCAGACAATGGTATGGCGGGCTTCCAGTGGAATAATATTGATAGACTTTAGTGAGCATTTTAAACAAAATCAAATGTGCTTTGCAGTGCATGACACAGCTGTTTATTTAAAATTACATGGGAATACATGTTTATATCCATAAAGCAATTAGTTACTTGACTTGGATGACAGTATTTATTTGTGGGTTTTGCCTTCTTACAGCTGCTTTATAGCTGTGCTTCAGAATGACTCGTGGTATTTACTCTTACTTCCAGGAATCCCACATCCTATTTGACCTTATTAAAGTATTTTGTAGAACTTTGCTGTAACGTTAGAATTTCATTTTTATAATCTGCTTTGATATTGATTTGCTCAATTTAAAGTCCTTGACCTAGGTTATTTTTGATGGGACCATGTGTAGTCCCCTCTGCATGACAGATGCTTTGTTTGTGCCCCAAATAGAAGCGGTAGATCCCAATTCACAAAGGATTTGCTTTCAGTAGACTTTCTCTTGTTGGATTACTGCTAGAATTCAGTAGTAAATCAGGAGTACTCCAAGAGTAAAGCGATACAAAAGGGGATGATGGACGGAACGTTTGAGCCAATCAAACACTCACCCCCAGTCAACTGATCTGGGTTTAATCCATCATCATTCTTTAGCTCACTCCACCACCCCAGTTCAGACATGGCCATATGCAAATCAGTCTGACCCTGTGCCTCATGGGAACAGTCCAGCCCGAACTGCCAAGCCATGTCTTCCCTGGACCGGAAACAAGCATCCTAGGACCGGTATCTGGCATTTCAGCCGTCATCAGCCAGGCTTGCTTGAATCCAGTGGCAAAGTGAGCAAGGGACCCACGTCTGGGCATACCCCCGCCAACTTAGGGGCGAACAAAGCGATACAAAGGGGATGATGGACGGAACGTTTGAGCCAATCAAACACTCACCCCCAGTCAACTGATCTGGGTTTAATCCATCATCATTCTTTAGCTCACTCCACCACCCCAGTTCAGACATGGCCATATGCAAATCAGTCTGACCCTGTGCCTCATGGGAACAGTCCAGCCCGAACTGCCAAGCCATGTCTTCCCTGGACCGGAAACAAGCATCCTAGGACCGGTTTCTGGCATTTCAGCCGTCATCAGCCAGGCTTGCTTGAATCCAGTGGCAAAGTGAGCAAGGGACCCACGTCTGGGCATACCCCCGCCAACTTAGGGCGAACAAAGCGATACAAAAGGGGATGATGGACGGAACGTTTGAGCCAATCAAACACTCACCCCCAGTCAACTGATCTGGGTTTAATCCATCATCATTCTTTAGCTCACTCCACCACCCCAGTTCAGACATGGCCATATGCAAATCAGTCTGACCCTGTGCCTCATGGGAACAGTCCAGCCCGAACTGCCAAGCCATGTCTTCCCTGGACCGGAAACAAGCATCCTAGGACCGGTTTCTGGCATTTCAGCCGTCATCAGCCAGGCTTGCTTGAATCCAGTGGCAAAGTGAGCAAGGGACCCACGTCTGGGCATACCCCCGCCAACTTAGGGCGAACAAAGCGATACAAAAGGGGATGATGGACGGAACGTTTGAGCCAATCAAACACTCACCCCCAGTCAACTGATCTGGGTTTAATCCATCATCATTCTTTAGCTCACTCCACCACCCCAGTTCAGACATGGCCATATGCAAATCAGTCTGACCCTGTGCCTCATGGGAACAGTCCAGCCCGAACTGCCAAGCCATGTCTTCCCTGGACCGGAAACAAGCATCCTAGGACCGGTTTCTGGCATTTCAGCCGTCATCAGCCAGGCTTGCTTGAATCCAGTGGCAAAGTGAGCAAGGGACCCACGTCTGGGCATACCCCCGCCAACTTAGGGCGAACAAAGCGATACAAGAGTAAGTCAGTATTTAAAGACCAGATCTACTGTCTCTCCGATTGCAAACAATTTAGACATAAAAAAAGTAGACACTATGCAGGGGTGCAGCAGATGCAGTGGCACTGGGCCCCATGTCATTAAGGATCCACCGAGCAACAAATGGTTGCTATATTTTACTATCCAAGCAGCCGACAATGCGGCCCATTTTCCCTTGTTGTATCAGGGCCATAGCACCCATGCTATACCACTCAGATGTGATTTGAATGTGCTTCGATCTCAACTGTATAGCAACTTTCCTAGGGTGCATAAGGGCTTCATCCCAGTCAATGCCCTCAATTGGGCCCAAGTCTATCTACCGACTTTGGCTCATCCCTCACAGACAGTCAGACCTGTTCTATAAAAGATTACAGTAGGGGGGCGTGGCCTGGACTCCGATGGAATAGGACGCACGCTGTTCGTGCTCCGTCCTCCGGGGTCGGATTGAGGCATCGCCGGAGCGCTTTTGGGCACGGGGGCACAGTCTGTGTCCCCCCCTCGACTGCAGACAGCCTGCGGCGACTCCGGACTTCCTGCGGGAGCCCTGACTGCTTGTGTGAGCCCCGGGAGCTGGCGTGAGGGCAGCGCGGCGGCTCGGTCCGCCATCTTGCAGAGCACCGCGAGGCGGCCCTCGGCGGTGAGGGGACTCGGAGGCTGAGCCGGGCTGCGTGGGCGGCTTGGAGCGGTGACCGCTGCTCCCCCCGCACCTGTTTTGAACGGCAGCCCGCCGGAGGTGCTTCGGGGGGCCCTGGAGCTCGGAGGCGGATCTGAGCGGCGTTCTGCATTCCTGTCTGCACTGCCGTGGCATTCCGGAGGTGAGGAGGGGGAGGCGCTGGGGGTGACGGAGCGGCCCTGAGGTCCGGTGTCATCGCCCCCCGGGACCCCAGGTTCAGCTCTACGCAGCGGCGCTCTCCCCTTCCCCCAATCGGACGAGAGGGTGCGGGGGGGGGGAGCTGGCACATGAACTGGAACATTGCGGAGATCGCGGCCTACCCGGGCCTGTGCCCTCTGTCTCCCCGCGCAGGCCCGGGTAGGCCGCGATCTCCGCAATGTTCCAGTTCATGTGCCAGCTCCCCCCCCGCACCCTCTCGTCCGATTGGGGGAAGGGGAGAGCGCCGCTGCGTAGAGCTGAACCTGGGGTCCCGGGGGGCGATGACACCGGATCTCCGGGCGCGGAGCTGCTGCAGCGGCGCTACCCGACAACTCCCTGGCCGAGTGGTGGGACCGGAGGCCTTTCTCCCTGAGCATATGCCCTGGGCCCCTCGAGGATTCCCTGCCCGGGAAAAGACTCTGTTGTGAGGCCTTGCCTGGCGGACGTCCTGGAGGCACAGAAACAGCTGCGGAAGGCACCTTCCCCTGCGCGCTGCTGCGGCTCCCTGTGGGGCCCCCTGTTGGGCCGTCTAGATCGGGGGGGGACTTGGAACCCCCGGGATAGGACCACCTTGCCCGAGCTCACAAGTTCCTGGGGGGCCGAGGATTTGGACCGCGTTCGGGGGCCGTTGCTGCGTGGTTGTCTGGGCCCGGGCCACAACTGCTCTCCTCCACACCCTCTCTGATGGACTGTCCAACTGCCGGGGTCGTGGTCCTTGACTGGACGCGGGTGGGCGCTCGCGGGGGCCACACTTCTCCCCACACCAGCAGTATGACCAAACCTAGAACGGGGAAGGCAGCGGCGCAATCAGCATCTAAGGACGCCTCAGTGAAGGATCTGTGGAGTAAACGCGCCCCGACACCCCCACCAGAGACTTCTGAGATGGCCTCTAAGCTGGGGGCCCCTGAACCGGGCACCATCACGCAGGAGTTCATGGCTAGTTTCCTCCAGGAAATAAAGTCGGAGATCTCCTCCCTCAAGACGGAGGTCAAAACCTACCTGACGGACGTTCGCCGTGATGTCACGGAAATTGGTAATAGAGTGGACGATTTGGAACGCACCCTAGACTCGCGTACGGAAGACCAGGAAGATCTTAGACGCAGGGTCATGGCACTCGAAGAACAAAATGTGGAGCTCCAGCTTAAGCAGGAAGACCTGGAAAATCGGAGCCGCCGGAACAACCTCCGAGTCCGGGGGTGCCGCGGGGTGCGGAGGGGCAGGACATACTGACGTATGTCGCGGATCTCCTCCAGGCTGTCCGGGGAGAAGACGATTCCTCCCCCCCAACACTAGACCGTGCGCACCGGGTTGCTCCCCCACGCGGCAACCCTAATCTGGTCCCTGACATCTTGACCAGAGTTCATTTCTATACGGAGAAAGAGGCGATACTCCGGGCTTCCAGGGCCAATGAGAAGCTGGAATACGAGGGCCATCATATCCAGATCTTTCAAGACCTCTCACCACTCACTTTGCGTCGTCGTCGAGATTTCCAGCCCGTGACGGCCAAGTTGAGGGCATCCAACATTAAATATCAATGGGGGCACCCCTTCGCCTTGATCTTTCAGTGGGAGGGGCAGCGACGGTCCCTGCGGTCTCTGCGGGAGGCCCTCCGGCTGCTCCGTATTTCGCCGGGATCTCGGCCCACCTCCCCCTCTCCTGCGGACTCGGCCTCCCAGGTCTCTCTACGCCCTGAATGGCCAAAGGTGGGGCATTATGGTTCGAGATCTTCCGCGGCCAACTCGACAACCAGTCAAGCCAAGCAGGACATAATCCGACATCTGAAAGCGTTGGAGGGGTCGCAGTTGTCGACGGGGAGGGGGCCTGGGTCCAGCCCCCCCTTGCCCCCGGGCTCTGGTACTGGAGACTGATCTCTGGCCATATGATTCTTCTTGCCGTGATGGACCCTCGCCCTTCGTTAGAGCACTCACTCTTAACCCTCCTCCTAGATGTTGCACCTGGTGACTGATGTTGATTCTTGGTATTACCTGCGGTCTAGACACTTGTTGGGACAGCTGCACTCTGAGAGCCCTGACCTCTCCAGGTTCTGCTCACATAACTCCCGAAATCAGCTGAGAGACACCTGTTCTTGCCCCTTTTTGAAAGTACTGTACCTCTATGACGCTTACTTGCTTAATGGTTATCAGCATGTACTCTCCAGGCGCCATGAGTCCCGTGTGCCTCTCCCTTCCCTCCCCATACCCCCGCTGCGCGACCTATTGCCCCCGGCCGCCTTGCTGCCCCTGGGGCTTGATGATCTTGGCGACTAATTTAAAGTGGGCCCCTGCTCTCCCCCGGTGCCCAGGGTCCGGTCCGGCTGCCGGAGGACGGGCGACGTTTGTTCCTTGAACCTTCCATGGCCCACCCCACCCTTTCCTTAGTCCCTATGAGGAGTGACTTCCTCAGAGCCGCCCTGGTGTTTTCCGCTGGGCCGCTCCTGGACTGGAAAGGACCCTTTTGGCCTCCTACTTACATGCTCCTCTCTCTGATCTCTGCCCTTTCTCTTGCTTTCCTCTCTTCTTTTTCTTTCCCTCTTTCTTCCGCTTACCTACCTGGACCTGGGGAGGGGGAGTAAGCCTCTAACGACCCAACCTACATCTTGTCTGCCATTTTTTGGGCTCCACTGAAACCGTCCTTCGAACTCTGTGCATGGGTGGGGTCCCAAGCTGCTTGTACGCCCCACTATAGCCAATGCTCCGATTTGGGTCCACGACTCGGCCGGAGAGTGATGTGCCGATTTACGTCCCAGCCATTGCATGCCATTGAGAGTACCGATCAATGACGCAACTTAAATGTTTGTCCCTTAATGTCAAAGGCCTAAATGCCCCGAATAAGAGGAAACAAATTTGGCGGTATCTCCAACTCCAGGACCCCGATGTTATCTTCCTCCAGGAAACTCATCTTTTACGTGCTACTGTTCCCCGTATGTCCCACCCTAAATACCCCTTACAGTTCTGGGCCTCTGGGCCAACCAAGACGGCGGGGGTGGCTATCCTTTTTAGAGCGGGTCTTCCCGTGCATCTTAAGAGTACCGTGCGGGATAAGGAGGGTAGGTATCTTAAGCTCGTGCTGGAGCTGCGGGGTAAACCGCTTACCTTAATTAATGTATATGCCCCTAATCAGGCGCAGGATGCCTTTCTTCGCAACCTCCTTAAGGCTCTGCTCTCTCGGGAGTCTAACCCTATCATCCTTGGGGGGGACCTTAATTTAGTGTGGGACCCTAATGTGGATCGCACCTCCTCCGCCTTTCAGGGGACTGGGGCTATGTCTGCCGCTCTCAAGCGAGCTTTTGATGATTTGGGCCTTATTGATGCGTGGCGATACAAGGAACCAGACACGCAGGACTACACTTTTTATTCTCCTGTCCACCGCTCACATTCCCGGATCGATTATTTTTTTTTATCCCACGCGCTAATTCGCTCTCTGGATACAGTGGGAATCTCAGACATCTCCGTCTCAGATCATGCCCATTTGGAAATAACCCTGACCGGTATGGGGCGTAGCCCAAACTCTGTCCCGCAGTGGCGTTTGCCCCTGCATGTTCTGCGTGACCAGGTGGACGTGGCCGAACTCCGGCAGGCCATACAATCATACTTTCAGGCCAATGATCTGCCTGAGACTCCTGTGCATATCTTATGGGACGCCTGTAAGGCCACGATTCGGGGCACCATCACCTCTATTTCAATAGCCCGCAGGCGGGAATCCCGCCTGGTGGAAGATACCCTTACCCGCGATATTAAAGCCCTGGAGCAATCCACCCGTAATGCACCTACTTTAGCCACGCGTAAGAGACTCGCTTCACTTCGTGGCCAGCTTAAGGCTCTCCGGGTGAATAAGGCAGAGCACTCTCTCTTGGCTCTCAAGCAAAAATTCTATGGGGGAGGCAATAGAGTGGGCCCCATGCTGGCGCGTCGTCTTCGCCAGCAACTTTCTCGCGGCCACATTGCTAAGATTGCCTTGCCGACCGGGGGTTGGGCCACTTCTAAACAGGCTAAACAACGAGAATTCAGCACATTTTTTACCGCCCTGTATAGCCCGGGGGCGACCTGTGGAGATCAGGTGGACGCCTTCTTGGCAGCGTGTCCCTGGGAGCCAATATCCCGCTTTTTTAGGGAACAGATGGAAGAGCCTATCACCGCAGCAGAACTCCGAAAAGCACTCAACAGTATGCCAGTGGGCAAATCGCCAGGACCTGATGGCCTAACACTGGCCTTTTACCGCTTATTCCTTTCAGAGCTCCAGGCCCCTCTGTTGCGCCTTTTCAACTCCTTTGTGCAGTCCGGGACTGTAACCCAGACGATGGCGGAGGCGGAGATCGTCCTCATCCCCAAACCGGGGAAGGACCCTACTGTCTGCTCCTCTTTTCGACCTATTTCACTATTAAATGTAGACGTCAAGCTGTATACAAAAATTCTTGCCCTGCGACTGGCCCAGCACCTCCCCGGTCTCATTGACCCGGATCAGGTGGGTTTCATACGGGAACGCCAGGGAGCGGACAATATTCGTCGCGTGGCCCATCTGGTGCAAAAGGCCCAACATAATAAGATACCGACCTTCCTCCTTTCCCTCGACGCCGAGAAGGCATTCGATCGGGTGGATTGGGCCTTTCTTCGGGCGGTCTTGCGCCGTGTGGGCCTTGGGCCGAGCATGATTGCTCGAATCATGGCTCCGTACGCGACTCCCTCGGCGCGCATTCGGGTCAATGGCCTTCTTACCCCCTCCTTCTCCATCTGTAGGGGCACACGCCAGGGCTGCCCGCTCTCGCCTTTGCTTTTTGCTCTCGTAGTGGAACCACTGGCGATTGCAATCCGGGGGTCGACGGATATCCGGGGCATTTGCGTAGGAGGGGTCGAACACAAACTAGCCCTCTTTGCTGATGATCTTCTTTTGACACTTACAGACCCTGCGTGTTCCCTCCCTGCGCTACTGGATATACTCTCACAATTTGAATTGGTGTCAGGTCTTAAGATCAACCTTTCCAAGTCGCAAGCACTCAATCTTACTCTCCCTCGTCAACAACTGGAGGCTCTGGGAAGCGTTAATCCCTTCCAATGGGCCCCACATTCCATCCGTTACCTTGGGCTAAATGTCACGGCTACCCTGGACACTTGGACGGGGGCGAATTGGCCGGCCTGCAGGGCTGTTATCCGCACTGAACTTACTCGATGGAAGGCGCTCCCCATTTCGTGGCTAGGCCGACTTAACGCGGTTAAAATGGCTATTTTACCAAAAGTTCTCTACCTTTTCCAGGTGCTCCCTACGCCGATTCCCCACAGGGACATTCTGAATCTCCAGCGGGACCTGATCACCTTTATTTGGGGAGGGGAAGGCCGCGTTTTCCGCGCGGGTCCTGATGTTGCCGCGAGACCGGGGGGTTTGGCCTGTCCCGACCTGCTAGTATACTACTGGGCCTCGCACTTGCGTTACATATCGGAGTGGACGGTCCGCGAAAGTGAAAAGCACTGGTTCCACATGGATAGGGCAGTGGCTTGTCGCCCGTTATGGGATCTGGCTCGGATACGGAGTGCCGCTAGACACCGCAGTGCCTATATTGCCATTCCGACGAAGTCTGTCCTAGAAATCTGGGATAGGATCGCTGTCCCCCGTGGTCTCACTACATTTCCCTCCCCCAACACATCGTTGGCACTTAACCCGGACTTCCCGCCAGCTCTGGCCCCAACGTCTTTTTCGGCATGGTCGGCGGGCGAATGCCGGGTGATAGAACAACTGTTTGATGAAGGACTCTTTAAATCATTCGACCGGTGTAGACAGGATTTCAACCTCCCTAAAACTGCACACCTGGAGTACTTCCAGGTTCGTCATTGGCTTTGAGCCCCCTCCTACACAGAGGGCGCTACGAGGCAACTTACGTCGTTCGAATCCCTGGTTCGAGCATTTGATGGGTCCCGTGGGTTGATCTCTCGGACGTACAAAGTCCTTCAGCATTCGCATGCGGTGCCCCCACACACCTATCAACGCCAATGGCAGGCGGACATTGCGGAGGATATCCTCCCAGAGCGCTGGGAACAGCTGTGGCAGGATATTCCACGCATCTTTAGAAGCATAGCCCAGCAGGAGTCAACATATAAAATCATGACCCGTTGGTACTATACTCCCTTGAGGCTCCAGAAGATGTTCCCTGGCTTCGCCCCCTTTGTTGGCGCTGTCAAGCGGCCCAGGGCTCCTTCCTGCACATATGGTGGACGTGCCCGCTCATCCTCACTTACTGGCGCGAGGTTTTGACTCACGTTGAGGAAGTATTGGGGTTCCCCCTGCCAAGTGACCCGGGAGTGATCATTCTGGGACTTCGTCCAACCTCTCTTAAAGCATTGACGCATACAGATTGGCGCCTAGTCTTCCATATGCTTACTGCGGCGAAACAGGTTATCGCCCTCCATTGGAAAAAACCGTGCCCCCCTCGTCCTTGGTCTGGCTTACGCGACTTTGGCATGTTATGGCAATGGAACTTCTATCTCATAGGCTGGCATGTACTGACGCTAAATTTGAGCGCATCTGGCAGCCTTTGGTCACACATCTCTCCCGGCTGGAGCACGCACGGTCTGTTCCCCCCCGCCTGAGGGCCCTTCAGCTTTTCGATGATCCTATACTTCCAAGGGGCGAAACTTACGACACCGAACCGTGATACGGTTATGGGGGTGTAACATTTAGCAACCTGCCTAATCCTGTGCGAATGCGGTTCCTTGCGGGTGGGGTACACCCTGCCCCCAGAGGCTGATCTATCATGCTCTCTTCCCCTCCCCTCCCCTTTCTTCTCCCCCTTCTACTCTTTTTCTGTTCTCCTCTCTGAGCTTTCAATCTTTCTCTGGCTTTATCTTGGTTTTAGGGGCTTAGTGTTTCCCCCTGGTTACAGGCCGTAGAGGTCGCTGTTACCGCCACAGATGAATGGCCATTATCGGAACCTGTACCATTGGCACATCACATCACTAGGGCAATCTATACGATTTCTTGCTGTCTTTCGCATGCGAGTTCTGCTGAGGCCCTTAAGCGTTATATAGCGGTACCCCAACTGGGTGTCTAGTGTTAGAGGACTTTGCTTTCTCATCCTTTGTCCCCACCATGCTATGAAACATGCTTAGAGACTTTGACTGTAGACACGCACATGATGTGAAAAGCCCGGCCTTTATTATGGCAGTGTCTTTGATTATTTGCTGGGAGCCATGCCTCCCTGTTGTGTGGCGTGTGATTGTTTTCCGGGGTTAAACCCGGTCTTTAGACTCTCTTAGCGGCTTCAGGCCCAAAGTTTCTTTTTTGGTTCATTGACGAATGTCATGTGCTATGTTCATTCTGTGTTTCCAAATGTTGCTTACAGTGTGGCGACTTCTATGGTGATTTTTTGGTTGTGTATAAAATCAATAAAAGAGATTTGAACAAAAAAAAAAGATTACAGTAAATTATAAAGGCAGCACTATCTAGTACTTCCTCCGCAGAACCTGGCTTCGAGTGTGTAGCGCTCCTGCATATTCTTCCAATCTAGATTATTGCTTGATAGACCTTTCTGATTTAGAAATAGAAGACAATTCAGTATTGGCACCTTGGTTACCTAATTCAGTCCAGTATTACTACACACATCATGAAGTTTGGATATGCAGAACAAGTCCCATTTCCTACTTCTCTCAAGGATTGCAACCATGCCAAGCACATTGTCTCTCCACAGTGGCATTTCCTTTGTAACTTTACCTCTTCAAGCCACTGATTTAGTCGCCAACTTCCAAACTTTATTACAGTAGCAGTTGTCATATCAAAGATACCAGCATCAGTCGTTACGGTTTTATATTCCCCCTTCAGCCTTTCCAGGGCACCCCAGCCCTGTTGGTCTGCATTAGCAAGCCAGAATCCGAAACAAAAATCTCTTTATTCGTCTGTGAACAGCCATAAAAGCATGCAAGACATGCAGAAATAGCCATAAAATACATACAAGTTATTAAACCATGCAAGTAAAATATGTAAAATTATCAGGTTTGGGCTATTAATGACCAATAATCAGGATAAAAACAGGCTGAGATGAATAAAACTGAAATTAAAACAGAGTCAAGTACGGATTCATTGATGCCCTGAAATTAATCTAAAATCATTGACCTCCAGGAGCTCACCGAGGCTTTAAGTAACAGAATCACGTGACCTCATGTTTCGTCATCTGGAAATGGCAATAAGAAATTATATACTTGCTTGCACAGCCGTAGATTCCTAAACTTCAAAAATGGTATGAGGAATTTTTTGGTATACATTTTATAATATTCACAGAAGAAGAGGATATGTACCATACTTTTTTTATGCAAGTTAGTACATGGGCATTCTCTTGAGTCGTGCTGGGGTTGGTGTCCAGCTAGAAAACAAAGTAAATATTTCATAATACCGGCCCGGAAGCTGAACAATAAAAGACTATCCCACCTCTTATTAGTGTTCTGCAGGTCGTTGGTAGAGAGATCCCCGGGATTAAGATACAAATAATGCTTAACACTTGATTTTGGTCTTTCAGCCCTGATCCTCTCTTCTTTGGCTTATTGTAGTAGCAAGACTTGCTTTCTAACAGAGGCTGCCTGCGGCATTCTATCTAAAAACACATCAGCCAATCCAATAGCTTCCAGAGATTTTTTGACGCACGCTAGCCAGGGGATCGAAAGACCCTTATCGCAAGCCAAGCAGTCTAAAACTATCTCTCTAGTTAATTTTGCTTCTTCTGAGCTCCACATAGAAAGCCACAAGAGGATTGGCCGGCTACGGATAAAGTCGCTCAGAAAGTCTAAGCCTAGTTCATTGTGGCAAATGAAGCTGGAGGTTGACGCGGTGACTGGCGGTACTCTCTGACAAAATTGATTTTCCTCCCTTTGGAGGGTAGCTAAGTCACCCAGGCCCCATATGCATGCCCCATAAGTTGCTATATGGACGCATGGTGCTGAAAGTATTTGCAAGAGGGGTGTGAGAACCCTCTCTCCCTTGGGTGACGGGAGACAGCAGTGAGCCAACAGCTCTGGAAAACTTGGTCCTACTTTGTGCAATATGTGCAGACCACATCCCAGACGACCTGAAAGTGAGCCCCAGGTAAGAGAAGGAGCTGGTACTTAATAGCACTTCTTACCCACTGTAATAGTTAAGGGTTGCATGCGCTTTGGGCCACAAGTCATTATAAAAGACCTAGTAAAATTAGTTGATAAATCCAGATTGGCCATAAAAATGACAAAGGAGTGCACTAGATGATGCAATGCTTTGTGGGTGCGAGCAATTAACACTGCGCCATACGCATACAATAATGCTGGTGGGGGCAGCATTCACCATGGGCACGTCTGGAGTGCACTTACTAAGGTCCTTACTAAGATCATTTATGTACAGAATAAAACAAAGTGGGGCTAAAACGCACCCCTGGTGAACCCCCGACCGATACTAAATTCATCAGTGACTTCTCCTTTGTTCCCAAACCTGACTCAGGCCTTAGTGTCACTATGCAAGGAGACCAACAAGTGGACTAGGGATGGGTCCATTTGCAGGTTAATGAGAGATTGCCACAGCTTAGCCCGATTAACACAATCAAAGACCATTGTCGGATCCATAAAGGTTAGACATAGTGCAGACTGCTTGGCCACCGTATATTTCCCGATGATCAGGTTTAAGTTGATGCATTGATCGATTGTCCCTATACTACTGCGGAATCCATATGGACATTTATTTAACAGGTTATTTTCAGTGACCCAATCTTCTACTCTATTATACAGGACTCTGCCTAAAGTTTTGGCTTGTATATCTAACAG